>JAYDZW010000019.1:465000-537532 GCA_036172225.1 Cryptocoryne crispatula var. balansae
TTGATTTTTGTGGAGAATGTGCCAGTATTGAAACAATTCGTCGACCTTTGAGTGTTAATCAAGATTTAAGTGATAAACACCACGTGAAAATAAGGTTCCGTACCCAGAATCCTTCTTGCCCTCTTCTCTTGATTGGTTTGAATTCCCCCTGAGTTTGGATAGCTTACGCTACCCTTGGGTTTTAGGATGGAAGAATAATAAAGGAGGTCTTTGATAGGATTTGGGGATGTTGAGGAGGGTTTCTATACTCATGCCCAAATTGCCCGTTGGGGTTCGGCCTCTTCGGGTCTTTTCTACATGTGGCACTTACTTAGACAAGTCTTTGACCTGTGGGGTCATTGCCCATCTTTTGGTGCCTTCTTTTCATTTTCTATTCTTCCGGGTACTCATTCAGACATGCCCATATTTGTTTAAACCTGTGGGGTTCATTGCCCATCTTTTGGAACCCTTTTCTTTTGAGAAGTTGGACCTTTCGAGACGGCCTCCTACTAAGGCAGTGGATGCTTTCGATACTCTCCCCCTCTAGTCCCCTTTGCCTATCTTGGACCGAACATAAGAGAATATGGTGAGGGTTTTCCTTCCATCTCTAAGCCTTGCCTAGCTTCTCTCGGGTGTTGGGTCATCCGGATTCTGGGATCAAGACGTGTTGTGTGTGTAGAATGGTATCTACCCTCGACTCCTAGACAACAACCTAGAACATGTGGACTTAAGTCATACTAATAGTTCTCTCCATTTTTCTTGAGGTAGATAACATTCCATAGGTGAATCAATTAAAAATATGCCTTGCAATGTAAAGAATTTGTTTAATAAGAACAAGGTAGCTACAAATATCGTCAGTCATGAATTTCTCTCAATTAAAATTGTCATATGAAATTCAAAATCATTTTTTTTAAAAAATATTGCTTTGCAGATGACATAATGATGATGAATGCAATTTCATGTAATACCTGAGAGAAGAAGAAGTTCATTGTTGATGACGGCTTTGCTTGTGCTTGCCTTGCCTTGTCTGCCATGCCTTGCCTTGCCTGCCATGCCTTGCCTTGACTTGCCCAACTACTTCCACTTTTGATATGCACCATATTGCATTGGATTGAAGATTCATAGTCATAGGATGAAGTGAAAATGTGGAGGATCTGATTTAGCATGGCAGAGTCAAAATTAATGATGTAAAAGGCAAAGATTGTGGTATCACCCAGGAAATTTCTCTACCTTAATTTTTTTTGTTGAAAGTAAAATTTAAAGAAAGAAAGAGAAATAAAAAAGGAAAGAAACATGTTTGGAAATAAAAGTGAGTTAAAATGGGCTCTTGGGCCCGTGAGTTGAAAGTGGGCTTGAAGGCCTGGGAGTAGTTGGAATTAAGAGGCACGTGGGCCCAAGAGTTGAATGCGGGCCAGAGGGCCTGGTTGATGTTGATGGGCATGAGGGCCCAATTAGAGGTTGAGCCCGAGGGACCCAATGAAAGGAGTGGGCACATGGACCCGATTTAAATGGTTGGGAGCAAGATTGTGATTTGTGATGGGCTCGCTGGCACCAATGAAGAGTATGGGTGCGCAAACCCGAATTCGAAGAAGTGGGGGCACGGGAGCTCGATTTTGAAGAAGTATGGGCACGTGGGCCTGATGGTGAAGAAATGGGGGCATACAGACCGGAAGTTGAAGGAGTGTGGGCATGTGTGCCCGAGTTTGTTGGAAGGTGGGCATGTGGGCCCGATTTAGAAGAAATTTGGGCACATGGGCCCGGTTGTAGAAAAACATGGGCATGTGAGCCCGGTTGAGGTGAATTGTGGGCACGTGGGGCCGTTTTAGAAAAATTAAGGGCACAAGGGGCCGATTGGAGAGAATTATAGGCACGTGGGCCCGATGGAAAGAAAGGGATATGTAGGCCCAATTGGGGAAAAGGGGCATATGGGCCCAGTGGAAGGAAAGGTGCATGCAAGCCCGATTGATTAAAAGGGGCAGGTGGGCCCGGTTGAAGAAAAGGGGCATAAGAGCCCAGTTGATTAAAAGGGACACATGGGCCCGGTTGGATAAAGGGGTCATGTGGACCCGGATGATGGAAAGGGGCACATGGGCCTAGTTGATGAAAAGGGGCGTAAGAGCCTGAGAAAGGGGCATAAGGGCCCAGTTGAGTGGGATAAAGTGTGGGCCGTGGCCCTAAGATTGACATATTTTGGGCCTATGGGCCTGATTGATGGTTGTAAGAAGGATAAAGAAAGGGCGGTGGTCCTAAGATTGAGGAATTGTGGGCCCATGGGCCTGATTATTGATTGGGATGAGGGTAGAGAAAGGAACGTGGCCCTAAGATTGATTGATTGTGGGCCCATGGGCTGGATTGTTGCTTAGGAGAAGAATAGGGTAAGGGTTGTGGACCTAAGATTGATGCTAACCAATTTGTCTGCCTATCTAGAGGAGGTCCTAGTATCCCTTTGCTAAGGTCTACATCCTTTAAGAGGCTTGTCGTTTCATTCCCCATTTCACTAACCAATTCGGTCTCCTTACTTCCCAGTTCAGGGGTCAATTCAATCTGATCATCTTCATTGATCAATTCCAATGATGGTAACAGTTGATCAATGCCTGACAAATCCTTGTCTAGTCCATCATTGGATTGACAACCAACTAAATTTATGATCTTCTTACCTAAGTTCTTTACAGTAGGCTTCTCTTCAGGTTGTTATGGGGAAAAGGGCATGACTAGTTTAGGGGATTCCAAAAAGGTAGAAGGGTTTGGTTCGACCACCCCTACTAGCTGACTTTGATCTTGAGATATAGCAATGACATGATGAGAAGCTGATTCTTCTGCCATTGCAGGAGCACAAATGGTTGGAGTTATTAATTCCTTTGCCAGGGCAGGAGCTTGAGGGGTTGAAGTGTCTGATTCTTCTACTACAGCAGGAGCAAGAATAGTAGGATTGATTGATTCCTTTGTTGAGGTAAGAGTAATAGAAGAAATGATTGGTTGTTGTGCAACCAACTGAGGAGGATCTCTATGCGGTGGGATTGGTTGAGAAGCCGAGGTTTGCTCGATCGGCTTTGGATGATTGATTGGCCAAGGGACCGTTGGTGAAGTGGGTTGAGGGGCCAAGGCTTGTGTGGCTAGCCGAGGGTTGTTGTTGGAATAGGCTGAGAAGCTAATGGCCGGATGATTGGCCGATGGACCTTAAGAAATGTTGGTGAAGTCGAAGGTTGGGGAGCCAGTTTAGGTAAAGATGTATTGGCACAATTGACAAGAGGAGCTTGATTGTGCACAATTGATTGAGCCATTGACATGGGTTGCATGACCGGCTGAGATTGGGGCATGGGTGGCCTAATCAACTGACATCGAGGAGTTGGCCGAAGATGATGATCTGGATGGGGTTGGGGAGGGCTCCTAGGTTGGTTAGTATCAATGTTCTTCTCAGCCATGGGCCTCAATTCATCATGATATTGCATTAATTCCATGTCTCTTTTTGCTTCCCCAATTATTGAATAGCCCAGCCCATATCATCGCAAGAATTTTTCCTTGACAATTTTAAAATCCCATATTTCTATTTCCCTAGTGAAAAGAACCATTCTAGGGATGCACCATCCAATGATCGCTTAAAAAGAATAGCAAGAGCTCTTCGATCATTTAGCCATCGAGATGATTTACTCAAGAAATTATTGACATGGGTGAAGGGATCACCTGAGCCATTGTAGCGATGGTAGGCTGGTGTTTGTGATGGAGGGATATGTGGGACTGGGAAAGATGGAGTAGATATTTTAAGGATGGCTTTAGAATCGAGGTGGTGCCTCATTTCTTCAAAGCGCTCATCCATCTGGTTGAGTTTGTTCATTAATGCTTGGGTGAGGCTGGATTCTTGAGCCACGGTAGCAAAGTATTTAGGTGATTGAGTTGGAAGAGGTAGGTTGGAAACAGGGATTGGAACAATATTATGCGAATGCCCCGTAACGGGGTGAGTGGAGACACGGCAGGGTTGCCCAGAAGAAGAGATGATTTGGGGCCTGACTGCTGATTGAGGTGGTGAGGGGGCTTGATTTCCCTCGACCGGATCTTGATTGGCGGGCATCTTGCCCTTTGTCAAGGATTGCACAAGCGAAAAAGATTCGGGGTCAAGATGAAGAGATAGACCCTGGAGGAGTTGCTCCACGCTAAGTGAAGCAGGTTGATGAGTAGGATTTTGAATTTCTGGTTCCCTGATGGTGTTGACATGGCCCTCTAGTTGGACCATAGGTTGTTGCAGCTCGTAGTGGCCCGTCTCGTACTCCTCTTCTTGGCCGTAGTAGTCCGACATCCCGACGTGTCTTCCGGACCTTAGAGTGGGTATCCTGTCAAATTTCCTTACAAGATGGTTGAAAGAACGAAAAGTGTAAATGCAAAGAGAGTTTTTATTTGGTTATGGTTGTTTGTTTGATTTGATTTGGTTTCACTTTGGTTGTTTGGCAAGCAAGTTGAACACAAAAGTAAAAGGGATTTTTTTTGTTTTTGTTTTTGTTTTTGTTTTTTTTTAAAGGAGAGAATTTTTTGGTTGTTTTCAATTGTTGTGAGCAAGAAAGTTATGCAAACAAGGTTTTAAAATGACTACTCGACAATTTTTGGGTTGAAACCTTAGATTAGATAGATTGTTAGCAATTGTTGTCTTGTTGCTTCAATCTTCAAGACCTAAGGTTATCACTCAATCACCACGAGTAGGTACTTGGGTTCTTCGGGTTTTGGGAAGTGGTACAACCGGCCCAATCGTGCGGAGAGGAATACTCCATGGATGGGGACTTACGGAGGTCTTGATGGAAACAACCAAATCAACTAGGAAGGAATATCCCAGAAGAGAGGTTAGAATCCACCAAGAAGGTGTTTAGAGGGTGAGGGTGTGTTGGGAGAGAGAGCCCCTGTCTCTAATGCCCTACGGATCGGAGCAAGTCCGGTACCCGATGCAAAAGCTAATGCAAAAATGAAAAATGGAGGGTAGGAGAAAAAGAAGCAATCAATATGCAAGCATGAATGAAAGCTATTAAATAAACCAAGCAAGTGAATGCAAACAAGACAAGCAATGATAAAGTAAGCAAGTAACTAGCCACTAGCAACTAAAAGGTTGTTCGCGCGGGAACCGGCTTGTGTTGGAGTGTCCAATTGGGGACAAATCTGAAGTAAAGGTAAAAGGATGGTCCACGTGGGGACCGATTTGAAAATAAAGTGGCTCACGTGGGAGCCAGGTTTTGGAAAGGTAGGTGGTTCACGCGGGAACCAGTTTTTGAAGGAAAAGGGGTGGTTCACGCGGGAACCGGTTTGTTTGATTGGAAAAAGGAAGGGAGGGCCACATGGAGCCAATATAATTGGTGCAAAGGGGTGGTCCACGCGGGGACCGATATGAAGGTGAGTTGGTTCACACGGGAACCGGTTTAGAAAAGGGTTTGGTTCACGCGGGAACCGGTTTAATGAAGAAAGGGATGGTTCACGCGGGAACCGGTGTAAGAGTTGACAAAATAGAAAGAGGGCCACGTGGGGCCAATCTAAAGGTGCTGTAAAGAGGTGGTCCACGTGGGGACCGATCTGAAAATAAGTTGGTTCACACGGGAACCGAGTTGGAAAAGAAAGGTGTTCACGCGGGAACCGGTTTATAAGAAGAAAAGTGGTTCACGCGGGAACCGGATTGAAGTGAAAGACAAGCAAATTAAGTACACATGGGGGACAATCTTAAAGAAAGAGTAAACAGCAAGTTTAAAGGTAAATTGATCATGGAAAAGGTAAAGGACAAGTCGGTTTGCGCGGGAACCAAATCGAAAAACAACTAGTTGCACGGATCAATCAAGGTAGCACGGTTGAAGACATTGGTTGTCCCACCGTGGTCGCCAAAGAGCTGTTGACTCCGAAAATGGGTTCTGGATCGGCACCTCAATAAAAGGTGAAAGATGGAATTGGGAAAAAATGGGGGAGGGAATTGAAAACACTCGGAAAGCGGTAAAATGTCCTCACCTCGGTCCCACACTCACATTGATCCCCGAACTTTCATCTCACGGTGTCGCTCGAGCACCAGAGATGGTTCGGGTCATGCGGGAGGAGAGTGAGGAGGATATGAAATTAAAACATGAAATATGTGGTCACCAAGAGCCACGGGCTCCGCTTTATAGAATAAAAACAAGAGATGAGTTGATTTGACCGTGTACCTTAGCGCGGGAGATTGGGATATGGGTTCAACATTCTTCTTCTTTGGCCGGCCGATGAAGAAGAGTCTCCAACCGATGCTAGCTTGATAAACCTATGAAACTAGAACAATAAACCAAGTGAAGAGTTTGGTTAGACTTGTGAGAAGTGTAGTAACTATAGTAAGAAGATAAGAAAGAAGCAATTGGAATCGGACTCACCGGCTTCGGGGTGAGCCTTAACCCCTTTATTTTGTATTTTTGATTATGTAAAAAAATGATGCAAATGAACTGAAATATGCTTTAAAACAGTAAATTAACTGAGTTAAATGAGTTGAGAAAGCATATGGAATGGATCGGCTTGAGTTGAAGCCGAGTTGGTTGAAGAAGGCCGGTTCGGGTAGCTTTTGCACCCTTCTGGCGCGACTTTAGTGCAGAGGATACTACGGAGGACCCCGATGTCAGAATCCAGTACCGTTTGTTGGAGTAGATAGAGGACTTAGAGAGAAAAAGTTCATATGTTGATGAATTCTCCGAAATCATCTTTTAGAAGTCATAAAAATTCTGAAAGTGGGTGGATATAGAAAACAGAACCTGGATGCGCGCCCTCAGTGTAGCAATCGCCACAAAAAAACGGGAAGTCAGAATTGAGTGCCGTCAGTTGGAGATGAAAGAGGACGAAGAGATGAACATCTTATATGTTGAAGACTTTTACGTCATGAGTCTAGGATTTTCTTCAGAAGTCGATGAACTTGGCTGATGAAGAACACCCGGATCGAGCCTTCTCCTTCACCTAGGGATCGATCTCTTGACTTCGGATCGCCTTTGGACGTCGGGACGGCTTTGGAGAAGAGCTTGGACAACCTCTGGACGAGCTAGGCACCGGGGATTCTTCTTGGGTCGTTGAGAATGGCCCTCAATTTATAGGGGAAGGAAGCCGGTGCAAAATTTGGAAACTGGACCGACCGCGCCCCCACGTTACAAAGAGGACGAGGGCGCGCAGGGCGCACCCTCGAACCAAGGGCGCGCAGGGCGCTCCCCCATTTCAGGGGCACGGTCTGCATGCCCTCCTGTTTCAAAGGGAGGGTGGGCGCGTTACACGTCTCACTACTAAAAATCGATGGAAACTTCCGAAAATTGCTAAAAATCGACTTGACATACGTAACGCGCCCCCGAACCGGGGGCGCGGTACAAATAATCGAATTTCAACGTCGGAAACCTTCCAAAAATCCGGTTTAGAAGGTGCTAATCGGAGCAATTTCTGATTTAAAGAAACTGACCGCGCCCTCATCTTTCAAAGGAACCAGGGGCACGCATGGCGCACCCCCATGTTAAGGGCGTGCAGGGCGCGCCCTCCTCTTTCAAAGTGAGCGGGGGCACAGTACACTCTCCCTCCTGCGCGCGTGTTCCGCGACCTGTATCTTGCAAACGAAATGTCCGATTTGGCTCCCGTTTGTCGCGTTTGAAAGAGGGCCTTCAATCGCACCTTCTAAAGTCAGTAAACCAGCCGGCATGACTCCCGATATGTTCACACAGGGCTTTCTACCGGTTTACCCTCTTCCGAAAAGCCAAAACCCGGGGCGAAGATCCGAAAGAGCACGGTTCCGGTCGATAATTCTCGGTCAACTCGGGATGACTTAAAATGATGACCGAACAAGTCCGGTACGACCGGAAAACCCGAAATCATCGAAAAATTTGAGACTAACCCGGTAAACGTGAATCGAAAGCCGTAAAAGCCGCGAAACCCTAAAATTGACCGAAATGACCATATGGCCCCGGTTGATGAAAATATTCAGCTAGAATCGACCCGGATGACCCAAAAAGACCCGGTGATGACCGGAAAGGCCTAACACGTGGTCCGGGATAGCTGTGTCAGCACAGATCGAAAAAGCCGTAACGAAAGCCGTCATTGACCGACGCCTACCGAAATGACTTCTCAGAAACCCTGAATGTTACGGAACACATGCGGGACTCCTGAGACCTTCAATTATGGACCATTCAAGGTCGTTCATCGAGTGATATCAAATTGGGATAAGAAACTCTGCCATCGCCCTAATCGATCAATCAAAACTGTCCTCTCTAACAGAAACTTAATGGGATTGATACGAGCAATGAGCTTGACTTAGTGAGCAATAAAATAATGCTTGAGTTTCTGAACCACCCAAACAAGAGCAGCACAGGTCTTTTCTACCACTGTGTACGCTCACAAGCATCAAACATCTTAGACAAGTAGTAAGTAGCTTGTTCTTTACCTTAGACAAGTAGTAAGTAGCTTGTTCTTTACCTCCTTCATCAACTTGTGCAAGGACTGCCCCAAGAGAGTTCACAAGAACCGAAATGTAGAAGACCAAGGGCTTATCGGGAATTGGTGGTCAAAGTATAGGGGGACTTTCCAGGTATGTTTTCAACCCATCAAATGCCTCCTGGCACTTCGAATCCCATTTAAACTCGGCACCTGCCTTGGTTAACTCATAGAAAGGTTTACACCTTTGGCAATGTTTTGAGATAAAGCGGCAGACAAATTGTAGCCTCCGAATCAATCCTTGAAGCTCTTTCATATTCTTCGGGGGACGCATACCGATAATTGCTTTGGCCTTGTTTAGGTCGATCTCTATGCCCCTTTTGCTTACTATGAACCCTAGTAGTTTTCCTGATGAAACTCCGAACGTATACTTCTTAGGGTTCATTTTTAGCTTGTATTCTCTAGCTTGTTAAAAAACTTTCCTTAGCACTTCAGAATGATCTTCCCAACTCTGGGACTTGATGACCAAATCATCCACATACACCTCTACAAGGGTGTGCATCATGTCGTGAAAGATAGCCATCATAACCCTCTGATACGTAGCACCAGCATTTTTTAACCCAAAGGGCATGACAACATAGTAATATGTTCCTCAATGTGTAGTGAACGAGGTCTTATCTTGGTCCTCCTTAGCTACCTGGATTTGATTGTACCCAGAATAGCCATCCATGAATGAAAGTATTTCAAATCCAGCTGTGTTATCAACCAAAACATCGATATGAGGTAAAGGGAAATCATCCTTAGGACACGCTCAGTTTAAGTCCCTGAAGTCTATGCAAATCTGAACCCGTCTATCCTTCTTCATAACAAGGATTATGTTAGCCACCCATTGTGGATACATGACAACTTTAATAATTTTTTTTTGGTGTAGTTTTTCAACCTCCTCTTTCATTTTGAGTGCAATATCAGGGTGGAATCCCTTGAGCTTTTGTTTAACCGGGGTAGTTCCAAGTTTCAAGGTGTAGACACGCCAAATTGGCTTGATTCGGAGCCCTAGACTCTTATTTCATAGGCGATATCCTTTATTTGACCGTTATCTGATCCGGACTACCTCGTGGAGATGAGCTAAGGACAGTGGTGGAGCCCCCCTTGTTAGTTGAGAATGAACCAATGATTTCCGGAATATTGCCGTAACCTTCAAGCGAGAGACACACGTGAACTGTAAAAACACGAAGCCCGCTCGATGACCGACCTTGAATGGTTCATAATTAAAGGTCTCGGGAGTCCCGCATGTGTTCCGTAACACTCAGGGTTTCCGAGAAGTCATTTCGTTAGGCGTCGGTCAATGACGGCATTCGTTACGGTTTTTTCGATCTGTGTTGACACGGCTATCCCGGACCATGTATTAGGCCTTTCCGTTCATCACCGGGTCTTTTCGGGTCATCCGGGTCGATTCTAGCCGAATATTTTCATCAACCGGGGCCATACATCCGGTTCGGTCAATTTTAGGGTTTCGCAGCTTTTACGGCTTTCGATTCACGTTTACCGGGTTAATGTCAGATTTTTCGATGACTTCGGATTGTCTGATCATACCAGAATTGTTCGGTCATCATTTTAAGTCATCCCGAGTTGACCCGATATTTCTCGATCGGAACCGTGCTCTTTCGGATCTTCGCCCCGGGTTTCGGCTTTCCGCGAGAGGGTAAACCGGTAGAAAGCCCCGTGCGAACATATAAGGAGTCACTCTGGCTGGTTTACCAACTTGAGGAGGTGAGGTTGAAGGCCCTCTTTCCAACGCAACAAACGGAAGCCGAATCGGACATCCCGTTTGCAAGATATGGCTCGCGGAACACGCGCGCAGGAGAGAGAGTGTACTGCGCCCCCACTCCGCTTGAAAGTGAAGGGCGCGCCCTGCGCGCCCTCAACCTGAGGGCGCGCCCTGCGAGCCCTCAAACTGGGGACGCGCCCCCAGTCCCTTTAAATCGCAATTTACCCCGATTAGCACCTTCTAAACTGGTTTTTTGGAAGGTTTCCGGGGAGGATTTTCGATCATTTGTACCGCACCCCCGGTTCGGGGGCGCGTTACGTATGTCAAGTCGATTTTTAGCAATTTCCGGAAGTTTCCATCGATTTTTAGCAGTGAGACGCGTAACGCGTCCCCTCCCCCTTTGAAACAGGGGGGCGCGCAGACCTCGCCCCCGAACTGGGGGCGCGCCCTGCGCGCCCTCGTCTCCTTTGAAAAGCGGGGGCGCGTTAGGTCCAGTTTCTAAATTTTTCACCGTCTCCGTTCCCCTATAAATTGAGGATCATTATCAATGACCCAAGGTTAACCCCCGGTGCCTAGCTCGTCCCAAGGTCGTCCAAGCTATTCTCTAAAGCCGTCCCGACGTACAAAGGCGATCCGAAGTCAAGAAATTGATCCCGAGGTGAAGGAGAAGGCTCGATCCGGGTGTTCTTCATCAACCATCTTCATCGACTTCTTCAGAAAATCCGAGGTTTTTTCTGCAAAAGTCTTCAACACCCAAATTTTTCCTCTCTTCGTCCTCTTTCGTCTCCAACTGACGTCACTCCATTCTGACTTGCCGTTTGTTCGTGGCGGTTGCTACACTGAGGGCGCGCATCCAGGTTCTGTTTTCGATATCCGCCCATTTTCAGAATTTTTACTGGCTTATACAGGAGGATTTCGGAGAAGTCATAAACATAGGAACTTTTTTTCTCTGAGTTCTCCGTCTACTCCAACAAACGGAACTCGATTCTGACATCGAGGTCGTCCGTAGCATCCTCTGCACCGAAGTCGCGCCAGAAGGGTGCAAAGCTACCCGAACCGGCCTTTTCTCAACCAACTCGGCTTCAACTCAAGCCGATCCATTCCATAAGCTTTCTCAACTCATTTAACTCAGTTCATTTACTATTTTAAAGCATATTTCAGTTTATTTTCATCATTTTTATATAATCAAAAAATACAAAAAAAGGGGTTAAGGCTCACCCCAATCCGGTGTGTTCGATTCCGATTTCTTCTTTCTCATCTTCTCTCTACAGTTACTACACTTCCAATAGTTCTAATTATTTTCTTCACTTGGTTTATTTTTCTAGTTGCACAGGTTGAACAAGCTAGCATTGATTGGAGACTCTTCTTCATCGGCCGGCCGAAGAAGAAGAAGGTTGAACCCATATCCCGATCTCCCACGCTAAGGTACACGGTCAATTCAATTCAACTTCTTAATTTACATCCTATAAATCGGAGCCCGTGGCTCCTGGCGACCACATTTCTCATGCTTTAATTTCATCTCCTCCTCACTCTCCTCCCACATGACCCGAACCATCTCCGGTGCTCGAGCGACGCCGTGAGATGAAAGTTCGGGGATCAATGTGAGTGTGGGATCGAGGTGAGGACATTTTACCACTTTCCGAGTGTTTTCAATTCACCCCCCCTTTTTCCCCAATTCCATCTTTTACCTTCTTTTATTGAGGTGCCGATCCGGAACCCGTTTTCGGAGTCGACAGCTTTTTGGCGACCACGGTGGGACAACCAATGTCTTCAACCGTGCTTGCTTGATTCAACCGTGCAACTAGTTGTTTTCCGACTTGGTTCCCGCGCGAACCGGCTTTACCTTTTCCATGGAAATTTACCTTTAAACTTTCTGTTTACCCTTTCTTTAAGATTGTCCCCCATGTGGACTTAATTTGCTTGTCTTTTATTTCAGCCCAGTTTCCGCGTGAACCACTTTTCTTCTTATAAACCGGTTCCCGCGTGAACCACCTTTCTTTTCCAACTCGGTCCCCGCGTGAACCAACTTATTTTTAGATCGGTCCCCGAGTGGACCACCTCTTTACAGCACCTTTAGATAGGCCCCACGTGGCCCTCCTTCTATTTTGTCAACTCTTACACCGGTTCCCGCGTGAACCACCCCTTTCTTCATTAAAATCGGTTCCCGCGTGAACCAAACCCTTTTCTAAACCGGTTCCCGTGTGAACCAACTCACTTTCAGAACGGTCCCCGCGTGGACCACCCCTTTGCACCAATTAGATTGGCCCCACGTGGCCCTCCTTTCCTTTTTCCCAATCAAACAAATCGGTTCCCGCGTGAACCACCCATTTTCCTTCAAAAAAAACCGGTTCCCGCGTGAACCACCTACTTTTCCAAAACTCGGCTCCCTCGTGAGCCACTTTATTTTCAAATCAGTCCCCGCGTGGACCATCCTTTTACCTTCACTTCAGATTTGTCCCCAATTGGACACTCCAACACAAGCCGGTTCCCGCGCGAACCACCTTTTAATTGCTAGTTTCTATTTACTTGTTTTACTTTATCATTGCATGTCTTGCTTGCATTCACTTGTTTGATTTATTTAATAGCTTTCATTCATGTTTGCATATTGATTGCTTCTTCTCCTTCTACCCTCCATTTTTTACTTTTGCATTAGCTTTTTGCATCGGGTACCGGACTTGCTCCGATCCGTAGGGCATTTGAGGCGGGGGCTCTCTCTCCCAACACACCCTCACCCTCCAAACACCTTCTTGGTGGATTCTAACCTCTCTTATGGGATATTCCTTCCTAGTTGATTTGGTGGTTTCCATCAAGACCTCCGTAAGTCCCCATTCGTGGAGTATTCCTCTCTGCACGATTGGGCCGGTTGTACCACTTCCCAAAACCTGAAGAACCCAAGTACCTACTCGTGGTGATTGAGTGATAACCTTCGGTCTTGAAGATTGAAGCAATAGGAATCATACCTACTTGAGTGAACAAATGCTAACAATCTATCTAATCTAAGGTTTCAACCCAATAATTGTCGAGTAGTCATTTTAAAACCTTGTTTGCATAACTTGCTTGCTCACAACAATTGAAAACAACCAAAAAATTCTTCTTCTTTCAAAACACCTAAAAAAAATCCCTTTTAACTTTTATGTTCATCTTTCTTGCCAAACAACCAAATTGAAACCAAATCAAATCAAACAAACAACAATAATCGAACAAAAACTCTATTTGCATTTACACCCTTCATTTGCTTTCTTTCAACCATTTTGTAAGGAAATTTGACAGGATGCCCACTCTAAGGTCCGGAAGACACGTCGGGATGTCGGACTACTACGGCCAAGAAGAGGAGTACGAGATGGGTCACTACGAGCTTCAGCAACCCGTGGTCCAACCAGAGGGCCATGTCAATGCCGTCAGGGAGCCAGAAATTCAAAATCCTACTCATCAACCTGCATCACTTAGCGTGGAGCAACTCCTCCAGGGTCTATCTCTTCATCTAGACCCCGAATCTTTTTCGCTTGTGCAATCCTTCACAAAGGGAAAGATGCCCGCCACTCAAGATCCGGTCGAGGGAAATCAAGCCCCCTCACCACCTCAATCAGCAGTCAGGCCCCAAATCATCTCTTCTCCTGGGCAACCCTGCCGTGTCTCTACTCACCCCGTTGTGGGGCATTCACACAATTCTGTTCCAATTCCTGTTTCCAACCTACCTCCTCCAACTAAGCCACCTAAACACTTTGCTCCCGTGGCTCAGGAATCCAGCCTCACCCAGGCATTAATGAACAAACTCAACCAGATGGATGAGCATTTCGAAGAGATGAGGCATCGCCTCGATTCTAAAGCCATCCCTGAAATCTCTGTCCCATCCTTCCCAATTCTACACCTTCCTCCTTCAGAGATACCAGTCTTCCAACGTTACAACGGGACTGATAATCCTTTCAACCATCTAAAAAGCTTTCTCTATGACTCCGCATTCTGGAAAAATGACCGCAAAGCCCTTGCCTTTTTATTCCGTCGGTCATTGGAAGGATCTGCTCTGGACTGGTTCTATTATCTTGATTCCACTGAGGCGGCAAATTTCGACATCGTCAAGGCAAAGTTTCTATAGAGGTACAAGGATCGGGTGGGGCCAGCCTACTCGATAACTGATTTGATTGCCGAAAAGATGAGGCCGGATGAAGACTTTGCCAGATTTGCTGATCGGTGGAGGGGAATGGCTGAGAGGCTAGTAGATACCATCTCAGAGGGGGAGCAGGTGAGGATGCTCATAGGGAACACCACGCCCAACCTTCACAACCTTCTGATCATGCACCGCCCAACAACCATGAGTGAGTTGTGTGATAGCGCCCGCTACCTCCAAGCCCACTTTAAGGATGCATCCATTGTCAACCCGTTCGACACCAAGCCCCGTAACACTAGAAAGCCTACACCTGTAGGACCCACCACCGAAGGGGTAGTAAACAATGAGAGCATCAATGCCATGGGTAACCAGGGTGGGTATCGCCAAAGCCAATACCGTAACCCACCACCCAATCAACAATACCGCCCAGCTCCTCAACCAGCTCCTCAGCCCCAGCAGCAACTTGCATACAACCGAGCACCACCACAGCAACCCACCTACAACCGAGCGCCCCAGCAATCAAATGCCTACAACTGAGTGCCCCAGCCACCAAATGCCTACAACCAAGTGCCTCAACAACAACATGTCTACAACCGACCCCAACCACAACAACAAGCCTACAACCAAGTGCCACCACCAGCCAACCGACTTAGGAGGGGGGACCCAAGAGAGAATACTATCCTCAACTGCCATTCCCCCTCACCGATATCTTCAACGCATTGATGGCTGAACAGCAGCTAGAGCTTCCAAAGGAGAGAGAAGGATGGCCAGCAAATGTTGACATGACAAAATACTGCGCTTACCATCGGTATCCTGGGCACACGGTGGATGTCTGTTTCCAGTTTAAAGATTATATTCATGACCTCAACGATCAGGGGAACATTGACTGGGCACAGATGGGAGAGTCTATTCAAGCAATGAAGGCACGTTAGAATCAACCGCGGCGACAACAAGTACAACAGCAGCCCGGCCTGGGCATAGTCTAAGATCCGCTCCCGGTACATGCACCCATACAAGCACCGGCACCAGCACCACCAAACCAACGACTCGGCCTCGTCCACTCCGCCATCGAGGAGTCAACCCACCATTTCCCAGGGTTGGCAGGTCGAGGATCAAATCACCTCCATGCCCGCCATACCAACCCCACCTACAAACCGCACAATACTCTCCATACCGAGAACTGCCCCCAGCCCACAAACTATCCAAACACCACTACCTCACCAACCATTAACCCTCCACGACGCTTAATCATTAGACCGCCACCAGCCTCCCAACCAGCACCCCAACCTAACCCACCAACCACCATTAATCCTCCACGGCGTCTAATCATTAGACCGCCGCCAACACCCCGTACATCACCTAACCTACCGATCCACCGCCACCCCATGACCCCTCATCATTAGACCATCACCACCAACACCCCGACCATCACCCAACATACCGGCCTCCACCAATCCACGACCCCTCATCATCCGATCCTCACCACCCCTACCTACCATGGGCTCCTCAACCTACCAACCAACCCTACCATCACCATCATCCCCACTTCCCCCTACCACGCTGGCGCCGGTACTTCGTAGCTAGAGGATGTTCCAAAGGGTCTTCCCTCAGGTCGGGATACAACCACAGGAACAGGCAGAAGAGGAGGTGGTAGAAGAATCGTTGCCAGGCACGGCATATGACCTATTGAAGCACTTGGACAAAATGCCGGCACGGATTTCAATTCTGGAGCTTATAAAGAGGTCAAAGAACCATCAGGACATCCTACAACAATATTTGCAGTGGGTCATGGTCAATGACGACCTCCCGCCTGAGAAGATCATTGCTGTCCTGACCCCGAGGAGTGAACATCCGGCACTCACCTTTACACATGAGGAGTTGGCACGGCCAGAGATCAGAAAGTACGCCTTGCGCGTTGCAGTAGTCATCCGAGGCGTGGAGATCAAGTCCTGCTTGATTGACACCGGAGCATCCATAAATGTCATGCCGCCGTAAACATTGCAACTTTGCGGCATCTCCGATGAAGAAATCGAGCCTTCGCCGTCACGGTGACCGCATATGACAACTCCCGAAGCCGGCACGAGGGGTGGTTACATTGAAAGTAGGGCTCGGGCCGTGTGCTGTCACCGCCGAGTTTCACGTTCTAGAATTAGACCCTACATTCAAAGCTATCTTGGGACGCCCGTACCTTGAGGCAATAGGAGCTGTTGCCTCCACTAATCATCAGTGTCTGAAGTTCCCATACAAGGGCCGTGTGATCAAAGTAACCAACATCCCCATTCTGAATGACGTGGATGACCCCTCTTCTGCACTACCAATATCAAAATATGTCCAGCTGTTGGTTTCAACTACAGAGCTACCTGAGGTCATGGTATTGACGACGCCTCCAGATTCAGTTGCGTGGCGGATGATGAAAGGGATGGGCTATCAGCCAGGAAAGGGGTTGGGAAAGGAGCTGCAGGGGGTTGTGCACCCCATTGAAGCCATACAAAGACCAAAGAGACACGGGCTTGGCTACGAGCCCAGTTTCACTCCGCGGATGGTCTACCGGCCAAAAAATGCCATGGGACTCCAAAAATTCTTTATCAAAGGGGAGACCATGATGATGGCCGGGGACAAAGAAAAAGAACAAGTCAAGAGGAAAAAGGCACCAGAGCAAGAGGAGGAGGTGGACAACCTGAGTTCATCTTTGGCTCGGTTGTTCATAGAGGAGGTAGAACCAGTCAAGGGCAAGTCCATCTCTAAACAACTTGTCCACTTGAACCAACCTCCAAACAACATCACGCGTGAACCGTATCCTACGGTCACGTATTTCAAAATCCTCACTCTATCCCTCTTGGATTCGCTTGATGGGCTATCTAGCCCAATTCCCACTTCTGGGCTGAAATGGCCACCTGAACTGATCATTGGGCCTGAGAGCCCATTCAAATCTTCTTACTCCACTGGGCTTCTATGCCCATCCAACAACCTTGGGCCCGCGTGCCCACCAGTCGGGCCCACGCGCCCTTTAGATTTATTTTCTTTCTTTGGGCCCGCGTGCCCACCATTTGGGCCCACGTGCCCCTTAGATCTTTTCACCAGCTTTGGGCCTATCTGCCCATTTCTTGTCATCATCGGGCCCGCGAGCCCATTTTTCTTCCATTTACTTAAGCTTTCTATTTCTGCTCGAGCCCCAACGGCTCATTCCCTTTTTGTTATTGAAAATACCCAAAATACCCAAAAAAAAGACCTCTCACAAACTCAGTTTTCCATTGAGGAGACGTCTCTACTTGTCTCGGAGGGTGCTCCCAACCAGGGACCCCTCTTCTCCAACTCACTGATCAATCTGCTCGATCCTTCACCCATTGTTAATAGCACTTTTTCAATTCCGTCTTCTTTAGGAGTAGTTAGGGTAGAAAAGAAGAAAATTCGAGGTAAACGTGTGCCAGAGAGATATCTCCAGCAAATAGCTCAAGAATGCAAGGAATGTGCAAGGCTGCCAAGGTTTTTGGAAAATGCTATCCAGCTTGATGAAATCCAATATGAGGATAAATTCAATGTAGATCATACACTGGGAGTTTACGAGGTCTTATCAGAAAAAGATCCTGATTTCGAGGATGGAATTGAGGACTTGGCTGATGCGTATGCATCTGGACTTAAAAGATTTGAAGAACCATTAGCCACGGTAGATGAACCAACAAAAGAATTGAATCTCGGAACACCGGAAGATCCCAAGACAATCCTCCTAAGCGCAAACCTCACTCCCACTGAGGAACAGAGTTTAATTAAAATTTTGAAAGAATATAAGGACACGTTCGCATGGACATACGAAGACATGCCGGGGTTAGACAACTCGTTAGTTGAACATCGTCTAACTTTGAAACCTGGAGTTACCCCGGTCAAACAAAAATTAAGGAGATTCCACCCTGATGTTGCACTTAAGATGAAAGAAGAGGTCGACAAGTTACATCAAGCAAGATTCATTAAGGTCGTCCTTTATCCGCAATGGGTGGCAAACATAGTCCCTGTCATGAAGAAGGATGGCCGAGTTCGGATCCGTATAGACTTCGGGGACTTGAACCGAGCGTGTCCTAAAGATGACTTTCCTCTACCTCATATTGACGTCTTGGTTGATAACACCGCCGGATTCGAGATGTTGTCATTCATGGATGGCTATTCCGGATATAATCAAATCCGGTTGGCCGAAGAGGACCAGGAGAAGACCTCGTTCACCACACCTTGGGGAACCTATCGCTATGTCGTCATGCCCTTTGGACTGAAGAATGCCGGTGCTACCTATCAGAGGGCAATGATGGCTATCTTCCATGACATGATGCATACCCTTGTAGAGGTGTACGTGGACGACCTGGTCGTTAAGTCCAAAAGCCGAGAAGATCACCCGGAAGTGTTAAGAAAGGTCTTGCAAAGGGCTAGGGAATATAAATTGAAGATGAACCCAAAGAAATGCACGTTTGGAGTATCCTCAGGAAAACTGTTGGGGTTCATAGTGAGCAAAAGGGGCATAGAGATCGACCCAAACAAGGCCAAGGCAATCATTGGTATGCCTCCTCCGAGAAATATGAAAGAACTTCGAGAATTAATCGGGAGGCTACAGTTTGTCCGCCGGTTCATCTCACAACACTCCCAAAGGTGTAAACCTTTCTATGAGTTGACCAAGGCAGGGGCCGAGTTCAAATGGGATTCGAAGTGCCAGGATGCATTCGATGGTTTGAAAAGATACCTGGCTAGTCCCCCTGTGCTTAGACCACCAGTCCCTAGCAAGCCCTTAGTTTTATATATATCTCGGTTTTGGAGAATTCTCTTGGGGCAGTCCTTGCACAAGTTGATTAAGAAGGGAAAGAGAGGGCAACTTACTATTTGTCAAAGATCTTTGATCCATGCGAGCAGAAGTATACTGTAGTGGAGAAGACCTATGCTGCACTAGTCTGGGTAGTTCAGAAGCTTAAATACTATTTCTTAGCTCATGAGGTCAACCTTATTGCCCGCATCAATCCCATCAAATTCCTTCTGGAGAAAACTGTTCTAACTGATCGGTTAGGTCGTTGGCAGAGCTTCCTCTCCCAGTTTGATATCACCTATGTCCCCCTAGAAGGCGATTAAGGGCTATGCCATTGCCGAACATCTAGCCCATCACCCTATACCCCTCTTTGACCCGGTCCAATCGGAGCTCCCGGATGACGAACTAATGTTGATCCGATCTTCCCACCTTTGGACGTTATATTTTGACGAGGCTCTGAATTCACACGGTAAGGGAATAGGAATTGTCCTTCTATCACCCGAGGGTGTCACCATTCCACAGGCATTTCAGCTTGACTTCCCAGCAACCAACAATATAGCTGAATATGAAGCCTTGCTGGCCGGGCTGGAGGCTGCTCATTTCTATGGTGCCATGGAATTGAGGGTGATAGGTGATAGACAACTAATTCTTCGCCAAGTCCTAACCAAATACTGAACTTCTCATCCAAACCTCAAACCTTACCAAGAACTCACCTCTTGCTACATCAAGCTCTTTTCCAAACTAACTTTCTTCCATGTTCCTCGAGCTCAGAACATCCTTGCTGATGCCCTTGCCTCCTTAGCTTCATCTCTATCAGTCCCGCTAGGTAGACAGGTGTGGACTATTCATGTCCGTAGAAGGTCGATGCCAGCGATTAAGGATGGGCGATTTCTGAAAGTTAAGGAGAGATTTGGCAGGAAGGGGTATCTAGAGCAGAAAGAGGAAGTTTCTCTAGTCGAGTTGGAAGAGTTAGATGAGGGTGAGAGGCCTTGGTTTGATGAGATCGCAAGGTATTGTCAAGATCAGACATATCCACTAGGATCAAATGCAAAAGAAAAGAAGGCCATCAGGAGAGTATCCCAGAGGTATACCATCCTAGGAGGGGTGCTCTACAAGAGGAGCCTGAGCGGAATTTTATTGAGATGCGTTGATGAAGAAGAGGCAGAATTGGTGCTTAAGGAAGCACATTCCGGGGTTTGTGGGGGCCATGTCAATGCTCAAGCCCTTGCCAAGAAAATCATCAGGCAGGGGTATTATTGGCCAACCCTGGAAGAGGATTGCTCCATCTTTGTCCGGCACTGTCATTCTTGCCAACTTCATGCCGACAAGATCCATTCTCCCGCATCTTCCCTTCATCCTATTCATGCCCCATGGCCCTTCGCCATGTGGGCTTTCGATATCATTGGCCCTCTAAGTGATCTTAACTCTGAAATCCGTTCCAAATTGTTCATCCTGACGGCAACAGAGTACTTCACCAAGTGGGCAGAAGCGGAAGCGTTCGTGGAGATCAAGGCATCAACACTGTGCTCCTTCATCAAACGCAACATCATCGCCAGGTTCGGGATACCCAGCGACATCGTCACCGACAACGGACCGCAATTTCTCTCTCAAGATCTGCGTGATCTTTGCAACAGGTACCGCATTGCATTGCATCATTCATCTCCTTATTACCCACAAGGCAATGGTCAAGCAGAAGCCACCAACAAAACTTTGATTAAAATCATCAAGAAAACCTGTAAGTCTAGCAAGTTCGCAGACTGGCCAGATAAGCTTGTAGATGCCCTATGGGCTTATCGTACTTCTGTACGGACCCCCACTGGTCAAACCCCGTATGCTCTTGCATATGGGATGGAAGCGGTGGTCCCGTACGATGTACTCCTTCCATCACTCCGAGTTCAACTCGATAGGGACATCCCTGTCGATGAGAGGCGAGAATCTCTCCTTGCACAACTTGAACTCCTAGATGAAAGAAGGTTGGCCGCTTCCGAGCATGCCCGGACTTATCAGAACCGATTGAAAATATTTTATCAAAACAGGGTGGTAGAGAGAAAGTTTGAAATCGGTGAGATGGTAGTTAAACGTATATTCGTTAAGCCGGGTGGTCCCCGCTCTAAGTTGCAACCTAACTGGGAAGAGCCTTTTGTTATAACTGAAAAATATCCAGGCAATGCATATGAGCTAACCAACGCCGATGGAGAAAAATTGAACCATCCATGGAACGGCGTTTACCTCAAAAAATATTTTCCTTAGAAAAGAAAATGGAGAATTTCTGGTATGATATCAAGTCATCGATCCAAGGGTGTTAGCTAGAAGACAAGGGTAGACATCACCTTGCACACACAACACCTCCCGATCTCAGAATCTAGATAGCAATGAACCCCACAGGTTTAAACAAATATGGGCCTGTCTGAATGAGTACCCGGAAGAATAGAAAATGAAAAAAGGTATTAAAAGATGGGCAATGACCCCACAAATCGAAGACTTGTCTAAGTAAGTGCCACATGTAGAAAAGACCCGAAGAGGCCGAACCCCAACGAGCAATTTGGGCATGAGTAGAGAAACCCTCCTCAACACCCCAAATCCTATCAAAGACTTCCCTTATTATTCTTCCATCTTAAAACCCCTAGGGTAGGGTAAACTGTTCAAACTCAGGGGGAATCCAAACCGATCAAGAGAAGAGGGCAGGAAAGATTCTGGGTAAGGAACATTATTCACACGTGGTGCTTATTGCTTGAATCTTGATCAACACTCAAGGATCGATGAATGGTCTCAGTACTGGCACATTTTCCACAAAATCCAAAAAAAATGAATATTTTCAAAAATTCAAAAAATCAAATATTTTCAAAAATCCAAATTTTTTTTTCCGAAAATTCAAATATTTCAAAAAAAGAAAAAAAAGAAAAAAAAAGTTGAATATCTTCAAAAATAAAAAAAAATGAATACTTTCCAAAAAATGTAAAAAAAGTGCATCATCTAACTTGGCATAACCTTGATTTTTGCCTTTGCTAGCATTCATGTTTATCTTTTATGTCTTGCATGTTCCATTTCCGCATTGCATATTTACCTTCATTATCACCCCATTAAGAGGGCTCCTCCCTTTGACCTAAGTCAAAGTCGGCCATAATAGGCAAAGGGATGAGTCGTTGTGAAGATCTAATCCTTTTTTATCAAGTGTTTTCAGGGACTTTAAAATAAGAGGAGAAAGTTCTCTCAACGACAGGTAAGTTCTCTTAACCATTTCATTCCCATCATTTAGGTTATTACACCTTGTTAAGAAGGCTCCTCTCTTTGACTTAAGTCAAGGCAGATAGCAATAGGCAAAGAGATGAGCCATGGTGAAGATTTAATCCCCTTTTATCAAGTGTTTCAGGATGCTAAGATCAAGAAGGGTGTGACACTCACCATAGCAGGTAAGCTTTCTTAACCCTTATCTTTTTCATTTTCAGTCATTTTGTTCAAATTACCTTGTTAATAAGGCTACCCCCCTTGACATATAAGCAAGGTAGGATGACAATAGGCAAGGGGGTAAGCCATAGAGCAGATCTAACCCCTTTATTAAGTATTTCAGGAAAGAAACACGAGTCAAGGAGAAGGGAAATATCGCCAATAGGAATTGCTCACAGAAACTGAAGAATCAACATGGGAAACCCCCATAACTTGCCGACTAGCATATATGTCGCTAGTCGTGTGTTATTATCTTATACATTATTTGTTGAAGACCATGAGCACGGAGAAGACTTGACCCGAGATCCCCTTCATCAAAATCTACGTCGGTCGGGTCATCTCTAATGCTCACGGATAAGCCAAAGTTGTGCTGTGAGGGACGATAGTTCCCGAGTGGGTATCTTGACCTCATAGACAATCTATATCTTCAACTATTTGTTATACAATTTTTGTTTTGTTTTCTTGAGCCCAACATGCATCATGTAGCATTGATTGCATTACATTTTGTTTTATCATTGCATACATCATTTCCTAAACTTCACCTTCTCACTCTTTCAATCATTCTAAATCCCACCGTGTTTTCTAATCCCACCATGTTTTCTAATCCCACCATATTTTCTGGTCCCACCAACCTTTCTAATATCCCACCGTGTCTATTAATCCCACCGTGTTCACTTTGTGCCCTTAAATATTTCATTTCCTTTCACCACTATGGCCATTGCAACTTCTTTGCTATTCATCCCACCATGGCAACCAATTCATCCCACCATGGCAACCAATTCACGATCTATGCTTAAACATTTGCCTTTCGGAATCTGAGATCATTCCATTCCGAATCGAATCTTGTCTCTTGAAAGACTTAAATGAATCTAAGAGCCTGAATGTGCTCGATTGGTATTCTTTTACTTTTTCAAAAACAAATCTCTTTTTAAAATTTTTAGCCCATCACAGTACAGGAACACCGCAAAGATCGGGTTACCGGCTGATGATGAACCTACGAACCCATGTTTCGGGGACTCCCCACCGCGTTGGGGGTTGGCTATTCTTCTCTCATGCCAATGGCACATCTCTTACCAGTCGAACATAGGAAGACTTGATGAAACATGGCGGTTAACCAAGAGACTTGAGGAGATTCATCTTGCCGAATCTGGTTTTTGAGCGTGTCTATATCTACACCTTGATGCCACCTTTTTAGTCCATCGCCATTTCACTCCACTACATTCCACTACGATCCATCTCGTTTCACTACGCTTTCTCTACGTTTCACTCCGTTCCACTACATGCCATTCCCTTGCAAAGTAGACATCAAGGCGAGGCAAGCTGTAGACACGCCAAATTGTCTTGATTCGGAGCCCTAGACTCTTATTTCATAGGCGATATCCTTTATTTGACCGTTATCTGATCCGGACTACCTCGTGGAGATGAGCTAAGGACAGTGGTGGAGCCCCCCTTGTTAGTTGAGAATGAACCAACGATTTCCGGAATATTGCCGTAACCTTCAAGCGAGAGCCACACGTGAACTGTAAAAACACGAAGCCCGCTCGATGACCGACCTTGAATGGTTCATAATTAAAGGTCTCGGGAGTCCCGCATGTGTTCCGTAACATTCAGGGTTTCCGAGAAGTCATTTCGGTAGGCGTCGGTCAATGACGGCATTCGTTACGGTTTTTTCGATCTGTGTTGACACGGCTATCCCGGACCATGTATTAGGCCTTTCCGGTCATCACCGGGTCTTTTCGGGTCATCCGGGTCGATTCTAGCCGAATATTTTCATCAACCGGGGCCATACATCCGGTTCGGTCAATTTTAGGGTTTCATGGCTTTTACGGCTTTCGATTCACGTTTACCGGGTTAATGTCAGATTTTTCGATGACTTCGGATTGTCCGATCATACCGGACTTGTTCGGTCATCATTTTAAGTCATCCCGAGTTGACCCGATATTTCTCGATCGGAACCGTGCTCTTTCGGATCTTCGCCCCGGGTTTCGGCTTTCCGCGAGAGGGTAAACCGGTAGAAAGCCCCGTGCGAACATATCAGGAGTCACACCGGCTGGTTTACCGACTTGAGGAGGTGCGGTTGAAGGCCCTCTTTCCAACGCAACAAACGGAAGCCGAATCGGACATCCCGTTTGCAAGATACGGCTCGCGGAACACGCGCGCAGGAGAGAGAGTGTACTGCGCCCCCGCTCCGCTTGAAAGTGAAGGGCGCGTCCTGCGCGCCCTCAACCTGAGGGCGTGCCCTCAAACTGGGGGCGCGCCATGCGCGCCCCCGGTCCCTTTGAAAGGCGAGGGCACTGTCAGTTGCTTTAAATCGCAAATTACCCCGATTAGCACCTTCTAAACCGGTTTTTTGGAAGGTTTCCGGGGAGTATTTTCGATCATTTGTACCGCGCCCTCGGTTCGGGGGCGCGTTACGTATGTCAAGTCGATTTTTAGCAATTTCCAGAAGTTTCCATCGATTTTTAGCAGTGAGACGCGTAATGCGCCCCCGCCCCCTTTGAAACAGGGGGGCGCGCAGACCGCGCCCCCGAACTGGGGGCGCGCCCTGCGCGCCCTCGTCTCCTTTGAAATGCGGGGGCGCGTTAGGTCCAGTTTCTAAATTTTTCACCGTCTCCCTTCCCCTATAAATTGAGGATCATTATCAACGACCCAAGGTTAACCCCCGGTGCCTAGCTCGTCCCAAGGTCGTCCAAGCTCTTCTCCAAAGCCGTCCCGACGTCCAAAGGCGATCCGAAGTCAAGAAATTGATCCCGAGGTGAAGGAGAAGGCTCGATCCGGGTGTTCTTCATCAACCATCTTCATCGACTTCTGCAGAAAATCCGAGGTTTTTTATGCAAAAGTCTTCAACACACAAATTGTTTCTCTCTTCGTCCTCTTTCGTCTCCAACTGACATCACTCCATTCTGACTTGCCGTTTGTTCGTGGCGGTTGCTACACTGAGGGCGCGCATCCAGGTTATGTTTTCGATATCCGCCCATTTTCAGAATTTTTACTGGCTTATACAGGAGGATTTCGGAGAAGTCATAAACATAGGAACTTTTTCTCTCTGAGTCCTCCGTCTACTCCAACAAACGGAACTCGATTCTGACATCGAGGTCGTCCGTAGCATCCTCTGCACCGAAGTCGCGCCAGAAGGGTGCAAAGCTACCCGAACCGGCCTTTTCTCAACCAACTCGGCTTCAACTCAAGCCGATACATTCCATAAGCTTTCTCAACTCATTTAAATAAGTTCATTTACTGTTTTAAAGCATATTTCAGTTTATTTTCATCATTTTTACATAATCAAAAAAATACAAAAAAAGGGGTTAAGGCTCACCCCAATCCGGTGAGTTCGATTCCGATTGCTTCTTTCTCATCTTCTCTCTACAGTTACTACACTTCCAATAGCTCTAATTATTTTCTTCACTTGGTTTATTTTTCTAGTTGCACAGGTTGAACAAGCTAGCATTGATTGAAGACTCTTCTTCATCGGCCGGCCGAAGAAGAAGAAGGTTGAACCCATATCCCGATCTCCCACGCTAAGGTACACGGTCAATTCAATTCAACTTCTTAATTTACATCCTATAAATTGGAGCCCGCGGCTCCTGGCGACCACATTTCTCATGCTTTAATTTCATCTCCTCCTCACTCTCCTCCCACATGACCCGAACCATCTCCGGTGCTCGAGCGACGCCGTGAGATGAAAGTTCGGGGATCAATGTGAGTGTGGGATCGAGGTGAGGACATTTTACCACTTTCCGAGTGTTTTCAATTCACCCCCCCTTTTTCCCCAATTCCATCTTTCACCTTCTTTTAATGAGGTGCCGATCCAGAACCCATTTTCGGAGTCGACACAAGGTTAATTTATGTTCAACCAATGAATTATCTAATCCCGGCATGTCTTCATATGTCCATACGAACGTGTCCTTATATTCTTCCAAAACTTTGATCAAACGTTGTTCTTCTGGGGGAGTGAGATTTGCATTGATGAGGATAGTCTTAGGATCTTCCAGTGTTCCTAAATTCAGTTTCTTGGTTGGTTCATTCCCTGTGGCTGATGGTTCCTCAAATCTTCTAAGTTCTGATGCATACGCATCAGCCAAGTCCTCGGTTTTATCCTCAGATTCAGGATCCTTTTCTGATACCACCTCATATACTCCAAAAGTATGATCTATGTTATGTTCATCCTCATATCGTATTTCATCTAGCTGGATGGTATTCTCTAAAAAAGTTTGGCAGCCTTGCTCACTCTATGCATTTCTTTGCTAATTATTGCAGATACCTATTTGAAACTCATTTAACTCAGATTTTCTTATTTCCTAACCTAACCTGGCCAACTGAAGATAAAGCTGTAAAGGTGGTATTTGCAGTGGAAGGAGGATCAAGTAAATCGATCAATGATTCAGAAGAGAGGGATACCTGATTGGGAGCACCCTCTGGGATGAGTAGAGACGTCTCCTCGATGGAAATGTGAGTTTCAGAGAAGATATTTTTTTTGGGATTTTCAAGTAAAAAGATAGAATGAGTCGGAATGACCCGAGCTTTGCTAGAAACTGACGAAATTAATAGAGAGAAAAACATAAGAATAAAAGGAAAAAAGGGGCTCGTGGGCCCGATGGTAAAAAAAATGGGCACATGGGCCCAAAACTAATGAAAAACGTGAACGGGTACGTGGACCCAATTTTAGAAATGGATGGGCATGTGAGCCCTTGCTGGAAAGAACCCTCAATCCTGAAGCTGACGAGGGAAGTAAATGGGCAAGCAGGCCCAGTAAGAGTGGAAGGTTGGAAAGGGCACATGGGCCAAAAATGAGTTGTTAGTTTGGTGTAAGAGAGTGGGCTAGGAAGCCCATCCAATAGATCTAAAAACAACGGCACGAGGTTTGAAAATGGGATTGTTATGCTCGAGCCTCACAGAATGGTTCTGAATTGGGTGGTATGCTTAACCAGATGATCCAAGATTGGTCTGCCCTTGAGTGGTTTCTAGTGCTCTTTCCCACTTGAGAACAAACGAGTCAAAGATAAGCATAGATCTTCCAAGTCTTCTTCTTCATATGGAGCCTTTCTTCTCTTGAAAGCCATCATGGAACTCTTGTCATCTTCAGCCATCATCATGGTCTCCCCTTTGATAAAGAGTGTATGGAGTCCCATGGCATATCCTGGTTGGAAGATCCTCCTTGGGATGGAATCCTCTTTGCATCCCAACCCTTGCCTACGTGGCCTTTTCATAGATTGAATCGGTTGAGTGATCCCTTGAAGATCCTTGCCTAAACCATTTCCAGGCTGATAGCCCAATTTCATCATTATCCACCATCCCGGTGTGTCTGGTAGAGAGGCGGTCATGCATCTAACTTCTGGTAATTCCCCCACTGAGATCTGGGGTTGTATTGATAGTCCTAAAGGCGAAGAAGCATCATTCAGCTCATCCCTTATAGGCATGCTAGTCACCTTGACCACTTGTCCTTTAATGGGAAACTTTATGCATTGGTGGTTTGTTGAAGCCACAGCTCCTATTGCCTCCAAGTATGGCCTCCCAAGTATAGACCGAAAAGTTGAATCCAATTCCAGGATATGGAAGTCAGTTGTGACCACACATGGTCCAAGATTAATCTCTAGTGTGACCACCCCACGTGCAGACTTCTTGGAGTTGTCGTAGACCGTCACCATGGCACAAGATGACTTGATTTCTTGTTCAGAAATGCCGCACAATTGCAAAGTTTCTGGCAGCATAACGTTGATAGAAGCTCCAGTGTCAACCAAACAGGATTTCACTTCAATATTACAAATAACCACAACCACATGCAAAGCATATCTCCTGACCTCTGGATCTACTAATTTCTCCTGAGAAAAAGTGAGTGTTGGGTGCAAACTTCTAGGAGCTAACACTGTAGTGATCTTCTCAGGTGAAAGATCTTCATTCACCATTATCCTTTGCAAGTACTATTGTAAAATCTCCTGGTACACCTTTGATCTTTTGATCAACTCAAGTATAGAAATACTGGTTGGTGTTTTATCGAAATGCTTCAACAAATCATAGGCCGTGCCCGGCAAAGGTTCATACACTTGTTCTTCCTCCACTGGATCTTGCGATTGAGCCCCGGCTAGGGGAAAGAGCCGCTGTAACATCCTCCCACTCCGAAGCACTAGGGCTATTTGGCGGTCGGGTAGAGGTGATGGGTTAACTAGGGTGGGCTGTGGTAGAACAGGTGTTGTAAGTGTAGGTATGGTAGGCAATGGGATTGGTTGTTCTGTGATGATTGGGTTAGTGGGTAGAGGGGTAGGATTTAGAGGTGGTAGTGATAGTGATATTGGTGTCCTGATAAGAAGAGGCCGGGGTGCAGGAGTGGTGGTAGGTTGTGGGGTCGGTGGTATGATAGGTTGGGGTTTTGAAGTGACAGAGCTCATAGGCTGGGGGTTCAAGTTTGGTGGTGATTGTGGTGGTCAGATGAGCAAGGGTCGGTGTGTAGCAATGGTTGAGAGAGGTGTAGTCAAGGTGGGGGCTGGCCTAATGATAAGTCAGCGAGAAGAAGTGGCGGCCAGTGGTTGGGTTATTGAGCTTGGTGGTGGTTGTGGAGTAGAAGATGCATGGATTATCTATCTAGGAGGGTTCCTAGCAGAAGGCCTAGCTGGGTTGACTGGCATGGTTGCATTGTGGTTTTCTAGTTGCCAACCTTGAGCACGGCTGGCATCTCCCTGGACAATGGAGTGTACTAGACCAATTCCTGGGTTTGGATGTGCTGGTGTTGGTGCCGGAGTGGGATCATGTAATGAGAGCGGATTCTGAACGATCCCCAAACCGAGTTGTTGTTGAGGTTGAGCCGGTGGACGCTGCCGCTGCTGCTAGCTAGCTTTCATTACCTGTATGCATTCCCCCATTTGAGCCCAATCAATCCTGCCTTGGTCATTTAGATTGTGGATGTAATCCTTGAATTGAAAACACACTTCTACAATGTGACCAAGATACCGGTGGTAAGCACAATATCGGGACATATCTGCATTTGTTGGCCAAACCTCACTTTCCTTAGGCAATTCCAACTGTTTCTCCGCCATGTACATTAAAGATCTCGGTCAAGGAGTAAGGGAGTTGTCGGTAATTCTCTCTCCTAAGACCTTATATTCGTGGTGCCTGATTGGGTGGTGGTAGTGCCCTATTGTAGGTAGGTTGACGAGGTTGCTGAGGTTGTGCTATTGGCTTAGATGGTTGTTGTGGTTGTCGTGGTTGTTGTGGCCTAACCTGTTGTTGAGGAGGGTGGTAAGAAAGGTTATGTGGTGAGTTCCTAAACTAATTTTGACGGTTCCCTCCCTGGTTCCCCACAATGTTTATAGCTTCATTGTTGACTACTCCCTCAATTGTAGGCCCAGCTGGTGCAGAGGGGGTCTTCCTGATGTTCTTAGGTTTGGGATCAAATGGATTTATCATGGTGGCATCTTTGAAGTGGGCTTGAAGTATCGCGCACTGTCATAAAGTTCATTCATGGTGGTAGGACAGTGCATAATCAATACATTCCTTAGAGCTGGTGTGGTGTTTCCGATAAGCATCTTCACCTGTTCCCCTTCAGAAATAACATGTGTCAGTTTCTCTACCATTCCCCTCCAGCGATCAGCAAACTTTATGAAGTCCTCTTCGGGCTTCATCTTCTCAACAAATGCCACCCGGTCTCTATATCTTTGCAAAAATTTGGTCTTTACAATATCAAAGTCTCCTGCCTCAAAGGGGTTGAGCGAGTAGAACCATTCCAATGCAAACACCCTTCTAGTGATCAGCGGAACAAGAAAGCAAGAACCCTACGATCATTTTTCCAGAATGAGGACTCATAGAGAAAATATTTTAGGTGGAGAAAAGGATTGCCGGTACCATTGTAGCGGCGATAAACTGGTAGCTCAGAAGGTGGTAGGTGGAGAACTGGCAAAGAAGGAATAGAGACCTCAGGAATTGACTTGTAGTCCAGGCGACATCTCAGCTTTTCATAACGTTCATTCATCTGGGTGAGCTGATCCATGATTGCCTAGGTGAGAGAAAGTTCTTGGTTTACTGGTGGGGGTATGTGGTTAGATGCATGATTCTGAAATTGAGGAGCATGACTTGGCAAATTCACTAAAGATTGTCCTTTGACTTGCTAGGCCAAGGGAGCAACATGGTTGAAATAGGGTGGCTGGACAAATAATGGTTGAACCACAGATGGTTGAACTATAGATGATTGAACTACATATGGTTGTGCTAATGATGGTTGTGCCAGTGATGGTTGGATTACAGATTGCTTAACAATAGGTGGTTGAACAAAGGGTGATTGAATAAGTTGTGGTCGAACCATAGGACAAGGAGATGAGGCAACTTGGTTGGCTTCAGCCTGATCAGAGGCAATTTTTCTCTTCACCATGGATTGTATATGGGAGTAGGTTTATGGGTCAGTATAGAAAGACAACTCCGTAAAGAGTTGTTCAACATCATGGGGAGCAGATGGTTGAGGGACCTCTTGTGCTTCTGACTCAAACAATGGATTAACATGACCGTCTGACGGATTTGGTTGACGATCCATCTCGTGCTCTCGATGTTCAGCGTGTTCCGCCATTCCAACGTGCCTTCCAGACATTAATTGCATTGTCACCCTTCAACTTCAAGAAGAAGGTAAACAAACAAGTTGACAAAACAAACAATGAATTTTTGGGTTTTAGTATCTTGCAAAAAAATGTTAGAGTTTTGAATTTTTGTTTGACAAACAAGTGATGCAAAGACTTGAAAACAAGATTACGCAATGAATTTTTGATTAAACCTTAGGTTTATGGATTTTTTAAGAATTGTTCTCTCAACAAATAGGTTAGGATCCTAACTCCAATCACCAATAACCTAGGTTTCACACAATCTCACCACGTGTAGGTAACATATGATGCTTCAGGTTTTGGGGAGTGGTACAACCAACCCTATCGTGAAGAGGAGTACTCCACGTATGAGGAATTACGGAGGCCTTGATGAAAACCAACCAAGTCAACAAGGAAGAAATATCCCAGAAGAGAGGTCAGAATCCACGAAGAGGGTGTTTTGGATGGGAGGGTTAAATGGGAGAGAGAGCTCCCGCCTCAACAGAAAAAAGTGTAAAAGAAGGAGGTAGAGAGAAGGAGCAGAGAATGCAATCAAGTAATAAAGCAAGTAATAAACAAAACATAAACCTAAATAACCAAGCAATGACACAAGGAAAGTATCAAGGGTGAATAAGGATCTGATCCAAGTGGCGATAGATCTGAAGAAAAGTGGTTTGGTTAACATGGGAACCGAATTAAAGAAAGAGATTGGTTCACACAGGAACCAGTTTAAAAGGAAAAGGGTGGTTCATGCGGGAACCGGCTTAAATGGCAACAAGAAATAAAAGAGGGTCACGTGGTGGCCAATTTGAGGGTAGTAACCTATAGCAAAAGAGGGAACAATCTTATTTGAATGACTGAAAATAAATGTTGGTTCACGTGGGAACCGGTTTGTAGAAGAGAGTTGGTTCATGCGGGAACCAGTTTTAAAGCAAAGGTGGGTTCACGTGGGAACTGATTAAAATAAAATAACATAAATTAAATGAGGTACTTGAAACCTCAGATCTGATGAAAGATGGGTGAAATAAGAAATTTTGGGATGGCATGAAATTAAGAAAGGTGGAAAGAAGGAAAGGCTCACGTGGGAACCGGTTTAGAACTATAACTAGTTGCAAGGAAACACTAAGCACCCACGGTTGAAGACATTGCTTGTCCCACCGTGGTTGCCACAAAGTTGTCGACTCTAAGAATACGACAGGCCTTCTCACTTTCAGGGAAGTCCGTGAAACCGTATTGTCACCTCTGTAGGGGATGAGAAAGAAAGGAAGAAAACATGGAAAGCAACTCTGACCTCGGTCCCACACTCACATTGATCCCCAAACTTTCATCCCTTGGCATCGCCCGATCACCAAAGAGATGGTTCGGGTCATGTGGGAGGAGGATGAGAAGTAGAAAATTAAGACATGTGGTCGCCAGGAACCGTGGGTTGCGATTTATAAAATAAAGATTGACCGTGTGTACCTTAGCGTGAAGAATGCGGGTCAAAGCTTCTTCTTCGGCCGGCCGATGAAGAAGAGTCCTCAACACGTGGATACTTGATTTTCTATGCAACTAGATAAACAAACAAGTGAAAAAGAATAATTGTAACTAAACAAAGTGGAGTATATGTAAAGAAAATGACATGAAACACACAACTGACTAGAAACTGACCAAATTCGGGTTATCTCTAACCCCTCTTTTTATTTTTGGATTAATAGACTAAAAATAATGCAAAAAATGTAAAAAAAATGATAGGAAGTCATGAAACAAAGATATAGGAAACATAACAGAAAGATTATGATAAGAATAGAGAGAGATGTGGCCAAATCTGGGTTGTCGAAAAAGCCGAGCAGCAGTCCAGGATCTGCCAGGCGTGACTTTGCTTCTGCGCTCGTCACAACAAGCCCTGACCTCAGAATCACTTTTTGTTGATTGCAAACTGAAGAAGAATTGGAGAGGAAGGACTTTTATGTTGAGAGCTTAGGAAGAAGACATCCACACCCTGCTGTAGAGGCCAAAGAAAAGAGATCTGGTAGATCACCTGCATACCAGCCTTCCTCTCTCCTGAACCAACTTTTCTCTCTAAAAACTTGAAATTATCTCTCTAAAAATCACAAAATGGATGCAAGAGGGAGCTTGGACGTCTTCAGATGCCTGGGGGTCACATACATGCCTCTGTAATGACCAGAATCGGCCTTAATTTATAGGAGAAAATCCAGTCTAATCCGGGCTAAAAAACAACTGACTTGTGCCCTACCCCAGGGCGCATGCACCCTGGTGCAGGGCACATGCACCCCACTGAGGGGCGCATGTGCCTCCAAGTGGGGGCACATCCTATCCATCCGAAAAATTTGGTCCGATCCGATCGAAAAATTTGATCCGATCTGTTCAGAGGTAGAGCTCGGTTGGAAACTGGTTCCCTCGTGCTCTTAATCAGGGGCACAAGGCCACATGCCTCAGGGGTAGGGCGCATGGCCACGTGTCCTGGGTCCAGGGCACATTTGCCCAGGGACCAGGGTGCATGGGACCGTTTCTGCGCATCTTTCTTCCGGAAGCCATTGCGAACACTTCCGAACTCAGAATTCGACGAAGTTCATTGCGTTTGAAAGATAACAGGTCAAAGAAGCTCTCTATAGCATTAGATCAGCCACAACACCCTCCAAAACTTCAGAATTTTATCCGTAATCTAGGATAGTGAACAAAAGATCCGATACTGGTCGAAATGACTCCGATGGCCAACCAGAAAGACATGGCATGAATCATTAGGCATTAGTCATTCATCCAATTTCCGTGTTTACACGATTTACATGTGGCTTTTTTGCTCAGAAATTATGGCTTTGTGTGTAAAACTTTGGAAAACATCTGATTTCATTCGGCGAAGCTCCAAATGAACTTTAAAAGGCCCGACATTATTCTATGATTAATCACACATATTACCCTATAAAACATAAGTTTTATGCTCAGAATTAGGCAAATTTGGAGTGTCTACACACATTGGGGAACATATTACTATGTTGTCATGCCCTTTGGGTTAAAAAATGCTGGTGCTACATATCAGAAGGCTATGATGGCTATCTTTCATGACATGATGCGCACCCTTGTAGAGGTGTTTATGGATGATTTGGTTATCAAGTCCAAGAGTCGGGAAGATCATTCTAAAGTACTAAGAAAAGTTTTCCAATGAGCTAGAGAATACAAGCTAAAAAGGAACCCTAAGAAGTGTACATTTGGAGTTTCATCAGGAAAACTATTAGGGTTCATAGTAAGAAAAAGGGGCATAGAGATAGACCCAAACAAGGCCAAAGCAATCATTGCTATACCTCCCCTGAAGAATATGAAAGAGATTCAAGGATTGATTGGGAGACTACAATTTGTCTGCCGGTTTATCTCACAACATTCCCAAAGGTGTAAACCTTTTTATGAGTTAACCAAGGCGGGGGACGAGTTTAAATGGGATTTGAACCGCCATGAGGCATTTGATGGGTTGAAAACATACCTGGCAAGTCCCCTTGTACTTAGACAACCAATTCCTGACAAGCCCTTGGTCCTCTACATTTTGGTTCTTGAGAACTCTATTGGGGTAGTCCTTGCACAAGTTGATGAAGAAGGGAAAGAACGAGCTACTTACTACTTGTCCAAGATGTTTGATGCTTGTGAGCTGAACTACACTGTGGTAGAAAATACCTGTGCTGCTCTTGTTTAGGTGGTTCAGAAACTCAAACACTATTTTCTTGCTCACTAAGTCAAGCTCATTGCTCGTATCAATCCTATTAAGTTTCTTTTAGAGAAGATACTTTTGAGTGACCGGTTAGGGCGATGGCAGAGCTTCATGTCCCAATTTGATATCACTTATGTCTCACAGAAGGCAATCAAGAGCTATGCTATTGCTGAACACCTTGCCCAACATCCCATACCCGTCTTTGACCTAGTCCGGTTGGAGTTCTCGGATGATGAACTAATGTCAGTCCGATCGGCCAATCTTTGGACATTATATTTTGACGGGGCTCTGCACTCTCATGGTAGAGGGATATGTATTGTCCTTCTGTCACCTGAATGTGTCACCATTCCATAGGCTTTTCAGCTCAACTTTCCAGCAACAAACTACATAGCTGAGTATGAAGCCTTGCTGGCCGGGCTGGAGGTTGCTCATTTCCATGGTACCACCAAACTGAGGGTGATAGGTGATAGTCAATTAATCCTACGCCAAGTCCTATCCAAATACCGAACTTCCCATCCAAATCTCAAACACTACCAGGATCTCACCACCTGCTACATCAAGCCTGCTACATCAAGCTATTGCTCAGAATATCCTCGTCGATGCCTTAGCTTCACTAGCTTCATCTCTATGAACTCGCTAGGCAGGCAAGTGCGAACTATCCACATCTGTAAGAGGTCAATTCCAGCAATTGAGGATGGACCGTTTTCTAAAGGTTAAGAAAAGATTCAACAGAAAGGAATACTTAGAACACAAAGAAGAAATCTTTTTAATTGAGTTGGAAGAATTAGAAGAAAGTTAGAGATCTTGGTATGACAAGATTACGAAGTATTGCCAAGATTAGTCATATCTGCCTAGATCAACCACCAAGGTAAAGAAGGCAATTAGAAGAGTATCCTAGAGGTATACAATCCTAGGAGGAGTGCTCTATAAGAGAAGCCTAAGTAGAATCTTACTCAGGTGTCTTGATGAAGAAGAAGCCAAGTTGGTGCTGAAGGAAACACATTCTGGAGTTTGTGGTGGTCATGTGAATGCCCAAGCCCTTACTAAGAAAATCATCCGACAAGGGTATTATTGGCCAACTCTAGAAGAAGACAGCTCCATCTTTGTCCGACACTGTCATTCATGTCAACTCCATGCCGACAAGATTCACTATCCCGCATCTTCCCTTCATCTAATTCATGCCCCATGGCCTTTCGCCATGTGGACTTTTGAAATCATTGGCCCCTTGAGTGACCTCAACTCCGAAATGCGTTCAAAATCATTCATTCTAACGGCAATGGAGTACTTCATAAAGTGGGCTGAAGCAGACGTATTCGTCGAGATTAAAGCGTCAACAGTCTTCTCCTTCATCAAGCACAACATCATGGCAAGATTCGAGATCCCCAGCGACATCATCACTGATAATGGGCCACAATTTCTCTCTCAAGATTTGTGTGATCTTTGCAACAAGTATCGCATTTCATTGCATCATTCATCACCATACTATCCTCAAGGCAACGGTCAAGCAGAAGCCACCAACAAAACCTTGATCAAGATTATCAAGAAATCTTGTAAGTCTAGCAAGTTTGCCGACTGGCCAGATAAGCTTGTAGATACTCTATGGGCTTATCGTACTTCTGTAAGAACTCCCATTGGACAAACCCCGTATGCTTTGGCATATGGAATAGAAGTAGTGGTCCCCTATGAAGTATTGCTTCCATCTCTTCGAGTTCAGGTCGACAGGGATATTCCTAATGATGAGAGACGAGAATCTCTCCTTGCACAGCTTGAACTCTTAGATGAAAGAAGGCTAGCCGCCGCCGAGCATGCTCGAACTTATCAGAATAGACTTAAATATCAAAAGAGGGTGGTTGAGAGAAAGTTTGAAATCAGTGAGATGGTAATCAAACATATATTCGTTAAGCCGGGGGGTCCCTGCTCTAAATTACAACCTAACTGGGAAGGGCCTTTTGTAATCACTGAAAAGTATCCAAGCAATGCATATGAATTGACTAATGCAGATGAAGAAAAATTTACTCATCATTGGAATAGAGTTTACCTCAAAAAGTACTTTCTATAAAAATGGAGAAACCACTGGTATAATCTCAAGTCATCGATCCTCGGCTGTTCGTGAGAAGTCAAGGGTAGGTACCATCCTACACACACAACACCTCCCGATCTAGAATCCAGACAACCTGACACTTGCGAAAGGCCAGGCAGAAATCTAGAAACGGAAGGAGAACCCTTACCCTATTCTCTTCTACTCGATCCAAGATAGGGAGAGAAGATTAGAGAGGGGTAGTATCAAAAACACTTGCCACCCTAGTAGGAGGCTATCTCGGAGGGTGCAAAAGGGTGCCAAAAGATGGGCAATGAACCCCTCAGGTTAGAAAAAGAAAAATGATCAACCTGTCTAAATGAGTACCCAGAATAATGGTCAAGGCAAAAGGCACTAAAAGATGGACAATGTCCCGACGGTTCAAAAATCTGTCTAAATATGCACCACATAGAAAAGAGCAAAAAAACAAGAAAGACCCAAAGAGGCCGAACCCCAACGGGCAATTTGAGTGAGAGTAGATAAATCCCTCACAACATCTCCAAACCCTATCAAGGACTTCCTCTATACTCTTCCTCCTTAAACCCCTTTGGGTAGGGTAAACCGACCAAATCCAGGTGGAATCCAAGCTGATCAAAGGAAGAAGGTTAGAAGGATTCTAGATAGGGAACTGTATTTTGCACATGGTATCTACCACTTGAGTCTTGACAAACCCCAAAGACCGATGAACTATATCAAATATAAGCATTTTCTCCACAAAAAATGACTATTTCAAAAATCCAAAAATAATGAATATTTCAAAAATCCAAAAAAATGCATATTTCAAAAATCCAAAAAAAATTTGCATATTTCAAAAAATCCAAAAAAATATTTTGAATTTTCTAGAAGTTGCATATTCTGAAAATCTAAAAAAAAATTTGATTGTTTTCAAGAAAATCCAAAAAAATGCTCAGTCATGATCATTGCCTTAGTTGCACACATGTTTATTTTTCTGTTATGCATATTTCCATTCCTACATTACATATCCACTTTTGCTTTATTTACCTTGTTAAGAAGGCTCTCCCCTTTGACCTAAGTCAAAGTTGACCATAATAGGCAAAGGGATGAGTTGTGACGAAGATCTAAATCCCCTTTCTATCAAGTGTTTCAGGCATTTCAAGGTAAGAGGAGAAGATTCTCACCACGACAGGTAAGTTCTCTCAACCCTTACCACCATTTCATTCATGTCATTTATTTTATTCCACATTGTTAAGAAGGCTCCTCCCTTTGACTCGAAATCAAGATAAACGATATACAGGCAAAGGGATGAGTAATGATGAAAATTTAATCATTTTTACAAAGTGTTTTCAGGTGATGAAGAGGCAAAAGAGAAGGGGCCATCAGGTACATTTTTTTGCAAAAATAAAAAAGGCCCAGAGCGCATGTGCCCTTATCTGGGGCCACATGGCTAGGTGCCCCACCCCAGGGCGCTTGGGCACTAGCAATAATGTCATTTTTAACATTATAGACAATTTTTGATTTTTTAATTTTTTTTTGATTTTTTTGATTTTTTTTGTCTATGTTCCCCCGAGGCTAAAGTAACCATAATTAAAAACATTATTTTGACCTTCAAATGATAGTTTTAATAGTAAAAACTTCAATTGATCATTTCGGGAAAAATCTGCTTCAGTTGACAATTTCGTTTGTTGGGTACTACTAATCAAAAATGTGCAAGCAACCTTTTAAGTCCTAACAGGTGAATTGGTGAGATCAATGTTCCCAAAGGAACGACATGCCAACCCTGTGGTGAAAAGAGAGGAAGCGCCACCCAGCTGAACATTATCATAGTGGTGTATTCCATTAAAAGGCAAGACAAGGATGGACCAGAGATGCTGATGAATTCGAGAACTCCTCACCACACTGAGGGTTGGCTACATCCTTTATCCTTTATTTTTCATCTCTAGTGACAATGGCATGTCTTTTACCAATCGATTATATGAGATTTTAATGGAACATGAAAGCGATCTAGAATACTCAGTGAGATTCATTTTGTTAGATCGGGTAGATAAGCGTGTCTATTTACCTTGATGCCACCTTTTCAGTCCATCGTCTTTCCATTCCACTACATTCATCTATGCTCACTTGCATTCCATTACGGTTCACTCTGAATCACTCCGCTTCATTACATGTCATTCCCTTTCAAAGCCGACATCATGGCGAGGCAAGCTGTAGACACGCCATATTTGCCTAATTCAGAGCATAAAACTCATGTTTTATAGGGTAACATGTGTGATTGATCTTATAATGATGTCGGGTTCTTTTAATGTTGATTTGGAGCTTCGCTGAATGAAATAGGACGTTTTTTGAAGTTTTCTGCCAAAGCCATAATTTCTGAGCGAAAACCACACATAAACCATGTAAACATGGAAATTGGCTGAATGACCAATGCCTAATGATCATGTATTGAAGGATATGGTCATATTCACACTACAAACAAGTTTTGTTGCATACTGTGTCTTTCCGGTTGGCCGTTGGAGTCATTTCGACCAATATCGAATTTTTTGTTCACTGTCTTAACTTTGGGATAAATTTTTGAAGTTTTGTAGGGTGTTATGGCTAATCCATTGCTATATAAAGCTTCTTCTGCCTATTTTTCCAATGCAACAAACTGTGTCAAATTCTGAGTTTGGGAGTGTTCACAATGGCTTTCGGAAGAAAGACGTGCAGAATCAGTCCCCATGTGCCCTTGTCCCTGGGCACAGGTGCCCTGGATCCAGGGCACGTGGCCATGCGCCCCACCCTGAGGCACAAGGCCATGTGCCCCCGATCGGGGGCATGAGGGAACCGGTTTTTGACTAGGACTCTATCGGATCGAAATTTTTGATCGGATCGGATCATTTTCGTAGGGAGGATAAGATGCGTCCCCTCTAGGGGGCACATGCACCCCTCAGTGGGGCGCATGTGCCCTGGACCAGGGTGCATGTACCCTAGGTTAGGGCGCAAATAACCTTTTTTTAGCATGGATTACACCGGTTTTTCTCTTATAAATTGAGACCGATTCAGGTCATTCCAAAGGCTGGTTCACAACCCCCCAGGCATCTCAAGATGTGTAAGCGCCCTCCTGCATAAATTTGTTATTTTTAGAGAGAGTATTTCAAGTTTTTTAGAAAGAGAAAAGTCGGTTCAGGAGAGAGGAAGGCTGGTCTGCAGGTGATCTGCCATGTCTCTCTTATTTGGCCTCTAAAGCAGCGTGTTGACATTTTATGCCCGAGCTCTCAACATCAAAGTTCTTCCCCTCCAAGTATTCTTCTGTTTACGATTGATGGCACATGATTCCAAGTTCGGGGCTGGTCGTGATGAGCGCAGAAGCAAAGTCACGCCTGGCAGATCCTGGACTACTGCTCGGCTCTTTCGACAACACAAATTTGGCCATATCTCTCTCTATTCTTATCAGAATCTTTCTATTCTTTTTCCTATCTCTTTTTTTAGTAATTCTCCATCCTCCCCTATAATTTTTGTACATTTTTTTATTAATCTGAAAATAAATAAAGAGGGATTAGAGATAACCCAAATTCGGTCAGTTTCTGGTCAGTTGTGTGTTTCATGTCATTTTCCTTACATATACTCCACTTTGTTTAGTTCTAATTGTTCTTTTCACTTGTTTTTTTTCTAGTTGCATAGAAAATTAATCACCCATGCGTTGAGGACTCTTCTTCATCGGCCGGCCGAAGAAGGAGAAGCTTTCACCCGTACTCTTTACGCTAAGGTACACACGGTCAATCTTATTTCATAAATCGGAACCCGCGGTTCCTTGCGACCACATGTCTTAATTTTCTACTTCTCATCCTCCTCCCACATGACCCGAACCGTCTCTTTGGTGATCGAACGACACCAAGGGATGAAAGTTCGGGGATCAATGTGAGTGTGGGACCGAGGTGAGAGTGTTTCTTCCTTTCTTTGTCATCCCCTCTTGAGGTGATGATTCGGATTCACGGACTTCCTTGAAAAGGAGAGGCCCCGTCAAATTTTCGGAGTAGACAATTACCTCATATACTGCCATTGTGTGATCGATGTTATGTTCATACTCCTCAAATTTCATCTAGCTGGATAAGATTCTTCATGAAATTAGGTAGCTTTGCACATTCTACACATATTTGGGCTAGTTGTGGTAGATATCTATTTGGCACTCGTCTACCTCTAACTTTCCTATTTCCTAACCTATCATAACCTATTGAAGATAAAGCTAAAAAAGTGATATTTATAGTGGAAGGAGGATCGAGTAGGTTGATCAATGATTTAAGGAAGTGGGACTCCTAGTTGGAAGCACCATATGGAATGAGTAGAGACGTCTCCTCAATGAAAATATGAGTTTTGAAGAAGATGTCTTTTTTTTGGGATTTTCAATTAAAAGGACAGAAGAGTCAGAATGGCTCAAGATTGATGACAAACTAACATAACTAATAAGAAAAAGAATTTAATAATGGAAAAGGAAAAGGGGCTCGAGGGCCCGATGGTAACGAAAAATGGGCACACGACCCCAAAGATGATGAGAAATTTAAACGGGTACATAAACCAGGTTTAGAATGTTGGCAGGTATGTGAGCCCAATGTGGTTGAGCTGAAAGGGGCCCTCAAGCCCGAAGTTGTTGTAAAAACTACTTGGGCAAGCAGGCCCAATAAGAATGGAAGCCTTAGATGGGCCAATGGGCCCATAATAGGTTGAAAATTTAAAGGGGCACATGGGCCCAAAGCGGGTTATTGACAATGTTGGTCCGGTAAAGGAAAGGTGGCTAGGGAGCCCATCTAAGAAATCCAAGAATAGTAGCATGAGATCCTTATGATGAACAACACTATGATATGGGCCTCGCAGGATATTCCTGATTAGAGCGGTGGTTTGCTTGGTAGGATGATTCCGTGTAGCGATGATCTGATCTGAGACTAGTCTACCCTTGTGTGGTTCACACTACCCTTCCTTATTTAAAAATATACATTTTAATGACAAGAATAGATTCCTCTTCAAATCAGACGCTTTCCTTCTATTGTTCAGAATAGTTAATTCTTCATCACCCTTAGCCATCATCATGGTCTCCCCTTTGATAAGGAATGCTTGAAGTCCCATGACATATCTTGGCTAGATGACACATTTTGGAAAGAAATTGTCTTCATACCCATGCCCTTGTCTACTGTCTTCTTACAATTTCTATTGGTTTAGTAATCCCCTAAATATCTCTACCAAATCCTTTTCCAGTTAGTAACCCAATTTCTTCATCATCTACCATCCTACAGTGTCTAGCAGAGAGGTGGCCACACACCTCTCTTCTGGCATTTCTATCATTGAAATCAAAGGTTGTATTGCCAATATGGAGGGTAATGCAGAGGAAAAATTGCTCACAAGCAACTTTTCCTTTATAAGAAAATTTTAGGTACTAATGGTTGATTCATGCAACAATTCCTAATGCTTCAAGATAAGGTCTCCTAAGTATGGTGTGGAAACTTTGATCCAACATCAAAACATGAAAGTCAGATAAGGGTGGACAGTCCAAGTCCTACCTTTAATGTGACCACCCCACGTGTAGACTTCTTGGAATTGTCATAAGAAGTTACCATGGCACATGATGGTTCATTTTCTTGTTTAGAGATGTCGCATAGCTGCAGAGTTTCTGGTGGCATAACATTAATAGAAGTTCTAGTGTCAACTAAACAGGAATTTACTTTAATGTTGCAAATGATGACAACCACATGTAAAGCATACCTCCTGACCTCTGGGTCTACCAATTCTTCCTAAGAAAAAGTGTGCAATGGATGCTCACTTCTTTGGACTAACACAGTGGTTAATCTTCTTAGGTGGGAGGTCTTCATTAACCATGACCCTCTGTGGATATTGCTAAAGAATTTTCTGATGCACGTTTGATCTATTTATTAGCTCAAGTATGGAAATATGGGTTGGCATTTTATCCAATGCTTCAATAATATAGGCTATGCCTAGCAATGATTCTTCTACTTGCTCCTCTTCCACTAGTTCTTGCGGTTGCATACCGGCTTGAGGGAAAAGCTACTAAAATATTCTCCAACTATGAAGCATTGGGGTTAACGTGGCTAGGTTAGTTTGGTTTGTGTGTGGTAAACGAGATGTGAGTGATGGTATAATGGGTGGTGGGGTTTGTGGTACTGAGGTGATGATTAGAGGTTCTGAGGCAATTGGGTTTACGAGTGGTGGATTTGGATTTTAAGATGATGATGGTGATGGTGATGGCTTGATAAGGAGGAGTTGTGGTATGGAAATGGTTGGAGGGTTTGATGTAGGCAAAGTTGGTGGTATGGGGACAGGCCTAATGATAAGTTGACAAGAAGAAGTAGCGGATGGCGGTTGTGGTGATGAGTTTGATGGTAGTGGTGATGGAACCGGGTTTGGTGAAAGTGGTGGAAGGATCAGTTGTCAGCCTACATGAGGAGTGCATAGTGTGGAGAGTATGATTTGAGTGGTAGAAGGTGTAGCAAGCATGGTGGCGTTATGATTTTTTAATTGCCGACCTTGAGCACTATTCATTGCTTCCTCAGTAGTAGAGTATACTAGGCCGATTCTTGGGTTTGCTAGTGCTAGAGGGGGAGCATGCATTGGGAGCAGATTTTGAACAATACCCAAGTTGGGTTTGTGCTATGCCTGAGTTGGTTGTTGTTGTCGTTGCCACTGCTGGTGCCTAGCCTTCATTTCCTTTATGCATTCCCCCACCTAGACCCAAGATGTAATCCTTGAATTGAAAACACACTTCAACTGTGTCCTGGGAACTAGTAGTAAGCACAGTATTGGGACATGTCTGCATTAACAGGCCAAACCTCTCTTTTGTTGGGCAATTCTAATTGCTTCTCCTCTATAAATATGTTGAAGATGTCGTTCAAGGAGTAAGGTAGTTGTGGGTAGTTCTCTCTCCTAAGACGTTCCCTTCATAATGCTTAGTTAGGTGGTGGTGGTGCCCTATTGTAGGCAGGTGGCTGAGGTTGCTGGGGTTGCACTACTGTCTGAGGTGGTTGTGGTTGTGGCCTAACTTAAACTTGTTGTTGAGGAGGGCAGTAAGGTGGGTTTTGTTGTGGGTTCCTATACTACTTTTGAAAATTCCCTCCCTGGTTCCCTACAATGATTAGATTCTCAAGGTTGACTACTGGCTCGGTTGTATCATAGAGTTCATTCATAGTGGTAGCATACTTGAAATGGGTTTGAAGTTACTAGGCACTATCATAGAGTTCATTCATAGTTGTTGGACAATGCATGATCAAGACAATCCTAGAAGTTGGTGTGGTATTCCTGATGAGCATCTTCACTTGTTCACCTTCTTAGATGACATCTATCAACTTTTATGCCATTCCCCTCCACCAATCAACAAACTTTATGAAGTCCTCGTCCATCATCTTTTCTACAATCAGATCTGTGATTGATTATGATGATGCTACTTGATCTATGTATCTTTGTAAGAACTTGGATTTGACAATATCAAAATATCTTGCCTCTAGGAGCTAATAAAATCACTCTAAGGTAGACCCTGCTAGTGATCAGCGGAATAGGAAAGCCAAGACTCTACGGTCATTATTTCACGAAAAGGATTCATATAAGAAATCTTTGAGGTGCAGGAAAGGATTGCTGGTACCATTGTAACGGTAGTAGATAGGCATTTTTGAAGGTGGTAGGTGGAGAACTGGCAAAGATTAAGTTAAAACCTCAGGGGTTCACTTGGAATCTAAACAACATCTCAGCTCTTCATGACACTCATTCATTTGATGGAGTTTATCTATGATTGCCTGGTTGAGAAAGGTTTCTTCCATCACAGGTGCAGATAAGTGGTTGTATGATTGAATTGGAATTTGAGGTTTAGGAGCATGGACTTGCAGATTATTTGATGAGTGCCCCATGACATAGTGAGCAGGAGGTCGAAGAGATGAAGCAACTCAGTTGTGTTCAATAGACGTTTGATTAGTTGGTACCTTGCCCTTCATCATGGCTTGCATGAGTGACAAGGATTCTCGCCGCATGAAGAGACAATTCACTAAAAATTTGTTCAACATCTCACGGAACAGATAGGTGAGCAACCTCTCGCACATCTGGTTCAAACAAGGGATTGACCTGACCATTTGACTAGATCATGAGTGGTTGTTGAATCTCATGATGTCCTAGATCATTCTCTTGATGCTCAGAGTATTTCGGCATTCCAACACGTCTTTCAGACCTTAATTGCATTGCCATCCTATCAACTTTTTAAAGAGAGGGTGACCATAAAAAACTTCTTTGTTTTTTGATGTTTTGCAACAATAATTTTTGTTTCTACTTTTTGTTTCAACAAGCAAGTTGGACAAAGCAATTAAAGCAAAGAACAAATTTTTTTTGGTTTTTTGTGTTTGTAAAATTTATTTGGTGTTTTTAATTTTTTGGACAAACAAATAGTGCAAAGACTTGAAAATAATATTACACATCAAATTTTGTTCAAACTTTAGGTTAATGGATTGTCAATAAGTGAAGTCTCAACAAATAGAAGGATTCTAACTCCAATCTCAAATGACCTAAGGTTCACACAACCTCACCACGTGTAGTTGACTTGGAATGCTTTGCGTTTTGGGTTTTGTGGTAGTGGTACAATCAATCCGATCGTAAAGAGGAATACTCTACGTATGGGGAATTATGGAGGTCTTGATGAAAACCAACAAAGTCAACTAGGAATGAATATCCCAAAAGAGAGGATAGAGTTGACCAAGAAAGTGTTTTAGAAAGCAATAGTCTGGGGGAGAGTGAGCTCCCACCTCAAAAAGTAAAATAAGAAGAAGGTTGAGAAGAAGATAAGCAAATAATGCAACCAAGTTATAATATGAATGATTTTCAAATCAAACACATAAACCTAAGTAATCAAGCAAGACAAGCAACTATGACTAGAAAATAGACCAATTTACACGAGAAAAAAATGGAGGCAAAAAGTGGTCGAAAAGGGTGGGGACAGATCTGATAACCAAGAAAAGGGGTGGTCCACACAGGGTATATGAATAAGCAGGTTCACGTGGAAACCATGGTAAAAAGTGAAGATGGTTCACGTGGGAACCGGTTTTGGGTAGAAAGGATGGTTGATGCAGGAACCAGTTTGAATGATTGAAAAGAGGGCCACATGGGGCCAATCTGTAGGTGATGGAAGGTCTGATCCACATGGGGATCAATCTGAAGAGAGGGGTTTGGTTCATGTGGGAACCGAAGTAAAGAAAGAAGTTGGTTCACGTAGGAACCGATTTAAAGTAGGAAAGGGTGGTTCGTGTGGGAACTGTAGACACGCCAAATTTGCCTAATTCAGAGTAAAACTCATGTTTTATTGGGTAACATGTGTGATTGAACTTAAAATGATGTTGGGTCCTTTTAATGTTGATTTTGAGCCTTGCCAAATGAAATCAGACATTTTTTGATGTTTTCCGCACAAAGTCATAATTTCCAAGTGAAAGCCACACGTAAATCATGTAAACACGGAAATTGGCTGGGTTACCGATGCCTAATGATCATGCATTGAAGGTTATGGTCAGATTCATGCTCCAGACAAGGTTTGTTTTATGTCGTGTCTTTCCAGTTCGCCGTTGGAGTCATTTCGACCAGTATTGGATCTTTTGTTCACTATCCTAGATTCCGGATAAAATTATGAAGTCTTAGAGGGTGTTATGGCTGATCTGTTGCTGTAGAAAGCTTCTTCGGCCTGTTACCTTTCTAACGCAACAAATAGCATCGAATTTCGAGTTCGAGAGTGACCACAATGGCTTCTGGAAGAAAGATGCGTAGAATCTATCCCATGCTCCCAGATCCCTAGGCACATGTGCCCTGGATCCAGGGCACGTGGCCATGCACCCTAACCCTGAGGCACATGGCCATGTGCCCCTGATTAGGGGCACGAGGGAACCAGTTTTCGATCAGAACTCTACCTCTGACTAGATCGGATCGAGTTTTTCGGCAAGCTCAAATTGACTTTGTCTGGTGGTTTGGATGCGCCCACTCCACGGGGTGCATGCACCGAGGACCAGGGCGCAGGGTGTCTGATTTTTAGCCAAGATCGCGATGGCTGTTCTCCTATAAATTGAGACTAATTCTGATCATTCCAGAGGCTGGTTCACGACCCCTTGGGCAACTCAAGATGTCCAAGCTCTCTTCTACATCAATTTTGTGATTTTTAGAAAGAGAATTTTGAGGTTTTAGAGATGGAGAAGTTGGTTCAGGAGAGAGGAAGGCTGGTCTACAGGTGATCTATCAGGTCTTTTTCTTCAGCTTCTACAGCAGCGTGTGAAGTCTTCTGCCCGAGCTCTCAACATTAAAGTTCTTCTTCAAATCTTCTTCGGTTTGCAATTGATGGCACATGATTTGCTCGGGGCTGGTCGTGGCAAGCACAGAAGCAAAGTCGTGCTTGGCGTATCTTTGGATCGTCGCTTGGCTTTTTCGACAACCCGGATTTGGCCGTATCTCTCTTTATTCTTATCATAATCTTTCTATTCTTTTTTCTATCTCTTTGTTTAGTGATTCTCCATACTTCTATTTTTTTATATTTTTTTGCATTAGTTTTAGTCTGTTAATAAGAAAAATAAAAAAGAGGGGTTAGAGATAACCCAAATTCGTTCAGTTTATTTTCAGTTGTGTGTTTTATGTCATTTTCTTCACATATACTCCACTTTGTTTAGTTATAATTGTCATTTTCATCTATTTTTTTGTTTAGTTGCACAGGAAATCAAGCACCCATGCATTGAGGACTCTTCTTTAGTGGTCGCCCAAAGAAGAAGAAGCTTTGACCCGCACTCTTCCGGCTAAGGCACACACGGTCATTTTTACTTCATAAAGCAAAACCTGCGGTTCCTGACAGCCACGTATGTCTTAATTTCCTTTTTCTCATCCTCCTCCCACATGACCCGAACCATCTCTTTGGTGATCGAGCGATGACAAGGGATGAAGGTTCGGAGATCAATGTGAGTGTGGGACCTAGGATGAGTTACTTTCCGTGTTTTCTTCATTTCTTTCTCATCCCCTCTTGAGGTGGCAATTTGGATTCACAAACTTCTCTAAAAAGGAGAGCATTGTCATATTTTTAGGAGTCGACATCTTTGTGGCGACCACAGTGGGATAAGCAATGTCTTTAACCGTGGGTGCTTGGTGTTTCTTTGCAACTAATTCTAGTTCTAGACTGGTTCCCACGTGATCCTTTCCTTCTTTCCATCTCTCTTAATTTCATTCCATCTTAAAAATTCTGATTTCACCCATATTTCATCAGATCTGAAGTGCCAAGTACCTCATTTAATTTTTGTCATTTTATTTCAGCCGGTTCCAGCCTAAACCCACCTTTGTTTTTAAAATCGGTTCCCACGCGAACCAACTCTCTTCTACAAACTGGTTCCCACGTGAACCAACATTTATTTTCGGCCATTCAAATATGGTTTTTTTTTCCATCTTTGCTTCAGGTCATCACCCTCAAATTGGTCTCCGCATGACCCTTTTTCATTTCCAATTGCAATTTAAACCGGTTCCCGCGTGAACCAATCTCTTTCTTTACTTCGGTTCCCACGTGAACCAAACCCTTTTCTTCAGATCTATCCCCACTTGGATCAGATCCTTATTTACCTTTAATTGGCCCCATGCGGCCTTCTTTCAATCATTCAAACTGGTTCCTGCATGAGCCACCGCTTTGCTACCCAAAATCAGTTCCCGCGTGAACCGCCTTTACTTTTACCCCAGTTCCCACGTGAACCAGCTTATTCTTACATCGGTCCCCACGTGGACCACCCCTTTTTCTTGGCTATCAGATTTGAACCGTCTTCTTTCCATTACTTTTCACTATCTCCATTTGGCTCACATAAGAAACAAGGTCTAGATTCTAGTTTCTAGTAGCTTGTCTAGTTTCTAGTTACTTTTCATGTGTCATTGCTTGTCTATTTAAATTTATGTGTTTCTTATTACTTACTTTATCACTTTATTGCATTCTCTGCTCCTTCTCTCTACCTCATTCTTTTACACTTTTTTCCTTTTGAGGTGGGAGCTTACTCTCCCATTTACCCCTCCCATCTAAAACACCCTCTTGGTGGATTCTGACCTCTCTTCTAGGATATTCCTTGCTAGTTGACTTGGTTGGCTTTCATCAAGGCCTCTATAATTCCTCATACGTGGAGTCTTCCTCTTCACGATTGGGTTGGTTGTACCACTCCCCAAAACCTGAAGCATTCTATGTTACCTACACGTGTTGAGATTCTGTGAAACCTAGGTCATTGGAGATTGGAGTTTGGATCCTAACCCATTTGTTGAGAGAATAATTCTTAACAAATCCATAAACCTAAGGTTTAATCAAAATCATTGCGTAATCTTGTTTTCAAGTCTTTGCATCACTTGGTTGTCAAACAAAAATTCAAAACTCTAACATTTTTGCAAGATAGTAAAAACAAGAAAAAAGCTCTTTGTTTGTTTTGCCAACTCGTTTGTTTTACCCTCTCCTTGAAGTTGAATGGTGACAATGCAATTAAGGTATGGAAGGCACGTTGGAATTGCGAAACACGCTGAATGTTGAGAGCACGAGATGGGTCACAAACCAATTCCATAAGACGGTCATGTTAATTCCTTGTTTGAGTCAGAAGCGTAAGAGGTCCCTCAACCATCTACTCCCCATGATGTTGAACAACTCAATAGTGAGTTGTCTTTTTATACTGACCCAAAAACCTATTCCCGTATACAATCCATGGTGAAGGGAAAAATTGCCTCTAATCAGGCTAAAGCCAAACAACTTGCCTCATCTCCTTGTCCTATGGTTCGACTGCAACTCATTCAATCATCCTTTGTTCCACCACCTATTGTTTAGCAATCTGTGATTCAACCATCACTAATACAACCACCTGTAGTTCAAACATCTGTGGTTCAACCATCATTTGTCCAGCCACCTTATTTCAACCATGTTGCTCCCTTGGCCCACCAAGTCATGGGACAATCTTTAGAGAATTTGCCAAATCATGCTCCTCAATTCCAGAATCATGCATCTAACCACATACCCCCACCAGTAAACCAAGAACCTGCTCTCACCTAGGCAATCATTGATCAGCTCACCCAAATGAATGAACGTTATGAAGAGCTGAGATGTCGCTTGGATCCTAAGTCAATTTCTGAAGTCTCTATTCCTTCTTTGCCAGTTCTTCACCTACCACCTTCTAAACTACCAGTTTATCGCTACTACAATGGTACTGGCAATCCTTTTATCCACCTAAAAGATTTTCTCTACGAGTCCTCATTCTGGAAAAATGATCGTAGAGTTCTTGCTTTCTTGTTCCGCCGATCATTAGAATACATTGGAATGGCTCTACTCGCTCGACCCCTTTGTGGCAGGAGAGCCAAGATTTTGTTATTGTCAAGACCAAATTTTTGTAAAGATACAGAGATCGGGTGGCACTATCATGCTCCATTATAGATTTGATTGCTGAGAAGATGAAGCACAAAGAAGACTTCATAAAGTTTGTTGATTGCACTGGAGGGGAATGACAGAGAAACTAACAGATGTTATTTCAGAAGGGGAACAAGTAAAGATGCTCATTAGAAATACTACACCTGCCCTGAGGAATGTCTTGATTATGCACCGTCCTACCACCATGAATGAACTTTATGATAGTGCCTAATACTTGCAAGCCCACTTCAAAGATGCCACAATGATAAATCTATTTGATCCCATACCTAGGAACATCAAGAAGACCCCCTTTGTACCAGTTAGGCCTACAACTGAGGGAGTAGTCAACAGTGAAGTTGTAAATATTGTGGGGAACCAAGGAGAGAATCGTCAAAACCAGTTTAGGAATCCACTGCAGAACCTTTCTTACTACCCCGCTCAACAACATGTTAGGCCACAACAACCATGACAACCACCTCAGCCAGTAGCGCAACCCAGCAACCTAGTTAACCTATCTACAATAGGGCACTGCCACCACCAAATCAGGCACCACAAAGGGGAGGTCCTAGGAGAGAGAATTGCCGACAACTCTCTTAATCTTTGACTGACATCTTCAATATACTTATGACAAATAAACAATTGAAATTTCCCAAAGAAAGAGAGGTTTGGTCAACAAATGTAGATATGTCTCGATACTATGCTTACCACCGATACCCTGGTCACACCATGGAAGTGTGTTTTCAATTTAAAAATTATATCCATGATCTGAATGACCAAGGCAACATTGATTGGGCCCAATTGGGGGAATGCATACAGGCAATGAAGGCTAGGCAGCAGTAGAGACAATGTCCACTGACTCAACCTCAACAACAACCTAGTTTGAGGATTGTTCAGAATCCGCTCCCATTACATGATCCCACTTCAGCACCAGCACCAGCACATCCAAACCCAAGAATTGGTCTAGTACACTCCATTGTCCAGGAAGATGCCAGCCATGCTCAAGGTTGGTAGCTAGAAAATCACAATGCAACCATGCCAGTCAACTCAGCTAGGCCTCCTGCCAGGAACCCTCCTAGATAGATAATTCGTGCACCATCTACTGAACAACCACCCCCCAGCTCAGTAACCTAACCACTGGCCACCCACTTCTTCTTGTCGACTCATCATTAGGCCAGCCCCCGCCTTGACTACACCTCCCTCAACCATTACTACTCACCGGCCCGTGCTCATACGGCCACTATAATCACCACCAAACTTGAATCCCCAACCTATGAACTCTGTCACTCCAAAACCCCAACCTATCACACCACCAACCCCACCACCTACCACCACCCTGCACCCCGGCCTCTTCTTATCAGGCCGCCACCATCACCATCACTACCACCTCCAAATCCTACCCCTCTACCTACAAACCCAATCATCCCAAATCCACCAATCCCATTGCCTACCATACATGCACCTACACCACCTGTTCCCACCCCAGTTAACCGATCACCTCTACCCGACTGCCAAATAGCCCGGGTGCTTCAGAGTGGGAGGATGTTCCAACAGCTCTTTCCTTAAGTTGGGACTCAACCGTAGGATCCGAGTGAAAGAAGAACAAGTGGAAGAGAACCCTTGCCAGGCACGACTTATGATTTGTTAAAACATTTGGATAAGACACCGACCCGTATCTCCAAACTTGAGTTGATTAAAAGATCAAAAGTGCACCAATAAATTTTACAGTAGTATTTGTAAAGGGTAATGGTAAATGATGATCTCCCACCTGAGAAGAACACTACAGTGTTAGCCCCTAGAAGTGAGCACCCAACACTCTCTTTCTCTCAGGAGGAATTAACAAATCCAGAGGTCATGAGATATGCCTTACATGTAGCCGTTATCATCAGTAATATTGAAGTGAAATCATGTTTGGTTGACACTGGAGCTTCTATCAACGTTTTGCCACCATAAACTTTGCAGTTGTGCGGCATTTTTGAACAAGAAATCAGGTCATCTTGTGACATGGTGGCAGCCTATGACAACTCCAAGAAGTCCGCACGTGGGGCGGTCACCCAAAAAGTTAAACTTGGACCATGTACGTCACAATTGATTTTCATATCCTGGAACTAGATTCAACTTTTTGAGCTATACTTGGGAGGTCGTACTTGAAAGCAATAAGAGCTATGGCTTCAACAAACTATCAATGCATAAAATTTCCCTTTAAATGACAAGTTGTCAAAGTAACCAGCATGCCTGTAAGGGACGAGCTAAATGATGCTTTTTCACCCATAGGACCATTAATGCAACCCCATATCTCAGTGGGAGAATTGTCAGAAGTTAGATGCATGACCGCCTCTCTACCGGACACAGTGGGATGGTGGATGATGATGAAATTGGGCTATCAGCCTGGAAAAGGTTTGGGTAAGGATCTTCAAGGGATCACCCAACCGATTGAAACTGTGCAAAGGCCATGTAGGCAAGGGTTGGGACACGAAGAGGATTCCATTCCAAGGAGGGTCTTCCAGCCAGGATATGCCATGGGACTCCACACATTCTTTATCAAAGGGGAGACCATTATGTTGGCTGAAGATGACAAGGGTTCCATTACTGCTATCAAGAGAAGGAAGGTTCCAGAGGAAGAAGAAGATTTGTAAGATCTGTGCTTATCTTTGACTTGTTTGTTCCCAAGTGGGGAAGAGCACCAAGAACCACTCAAGGGTACACCAATCTTGGATCATCCTATTGAGCAAGCTACCAATCAAGTCAAAACCATTCCATGAGTTCCAAATACAACAATCCCATGTTTAAACCTCGTGCCATTGTTTCTAAATCTATTGGATGGGCTTCCAAGCCCACTCTCTTCCACCAAACTCACAACTCACTTTGGTCCCATGTAACCTCTTCAACCTTCTATTCTCACTGGGCTTTAGAACTGAGAGCTCTTCTCAGCATGGGCTCACATGCCCATCCATTTCCAGAATCGGGTCCGCATACCCATTCACTTTTTTCATCAGTTTTGGGCCCATGTGCCCATCTTCTATTACCATTGGGCCCACGAGCCCCTTTTTCCCCTTTTATTCTTAAGTTTTTTTCTCTGTTAATTCTGTCAACTTCTAACAAGTCTCGAGTCACTCAGGCTAAGTCTATCTTTTTACTTGAAAATACCAAAAAAAACATCTTCCTTAAAACTCACATTTTCATTGAGGAAACGTCTCTACTCATCCTAGAGGGCACTCCCAAAGAATACCATCCGCAAAGTGGGCTGAAGTGGAAGCGTTCGTGGTGATTAAGGTGCCAACAGTCTGCACCTTCATCAAGCACAACATCATAGCAAGGTTTGGGATTCCCATCGACATCGTAACTGATAATGGGCCGCAATTCCTCTTTCAAGATCTGTGTGATCTGTGCAACAGGTATCGCATTTCATTATATCATTCATCACCATATTATCCTCAAGGCAATGGTCAAGCAGAAGCCACCAATAAGACCTTAATCAAGATCATCAAGAAATCTTGTAAGTCTAGCAAATTTGTCGACTTGCCTAATAAGCTTGTAGATGCTCTATGGGCTTATCGTACTTCTGTAATGACTCCCACTGGACAAACCCCGTATGCTTTGGCATATGGGATGGAAGCAGTGTTCCCCTACGAAGTATTACTTCCATCTCTCCGAGTTTAGCTTGACAAGGATATTCCTATTGATGAGAGACGAGAATCTTTCCTTGCATAGCTTGAACTCTTGGATGAAAGAAGGCTAGCCTCCGTCGAGCATGCTCAGACTTATCAGAATAGACATAAAATGTTTTATCAAAAGAGGATGGTTAAGAGAAATTCGAGATCGGTGAGATGGTCATTAAAAGAATTTTTGTTAAGTCGGGGGGTCCCCGATCCAAATTGCAACCTAACTGGGAAGGGCCTTTTGTAATCACTGAAATGTATCCAGGCAATGCATATGAGTTAACTAATGTAGATGGAAAAAATTTGAATCATCCTTGAAATGGAGTGTATCTCAAAAAGTACTTTCCATAAAAAAATAGAGAAACCACTATTATAATCTGAAGTCATCGATCTTATACTGTTTGTGAGAAGTCAAGGGTAGGTATCATCCTACACACACAACACCTCCCAATCCCAAAATCCAGACGACCCGACACTTGTGAAAGGCAAGGCAGAAATCTAGAAAAGGAAAGAGTACCCTTACCCTATTCTCTTATACTCAGTCCAAAATAGGGAGAGAAGATTAGAGAGAGGTAGTATCGAATACTCTAGTCACCCTAGTAGGAGGCCGTCTCGGAGGGTACAAAAAAGGGTGTCAAAAGATGGGCATGAACCCCTTAGGTTAAAAAAAGAAAAATGATCAACCTGTCTGAGTGAGTACCCAGAATAATAGTCAAGGAAAAAGGCACTAAAAGACGGGTAATGTCCCCACATGTCAAAAATCTGTCTAAATATGTGCCACATAGAAGAGTAAAAAAATACGAAAGACCCAAAGAGGCCGAACCCCAACGGGCAATTTGAGTGTGAGTAGATAAATCTCTCTTAACATCTCCAAACCCTATCAAAGACTTCCTCTATGCTCTTCCTCCTTAAATCCCTAGGGTAGGGTAAACCAACCGAATCCAGGTGGAACCCAAGCCAATCAAAGGAAGAAGGTTAAAAGGATTTTAGGTAGGGAACTTTATCTTGCACATGGTATCTACCACTTGAGTCTTCACCAACCCCAAAGACTGATGAACTGTCTCAAATACTAGTATTTTCTCCACAAAAAATCAAATATTTCAAAAATAAAAAATTAATATCTTAAAAAATTCGAAAAAAAGAATATTTTAAAAAATATAAACATTTAAATATTTTAAAAATATAAAAACCTTTGAATATTTCAAAAACTTAAAAAATAAACATTTCAAAATTCTAAAAAAATTAAATATTTCAAAAATCTAAAAAAATGAATATTTTAAAAATCTAAAAAACTTGAAAATTTCCAAGAAAACCCTAAAAAAATTCTTTTTTTAGTTCTGATCATTGCCTTAGTTACATCCATATTTATTTTTCTGTCATGCATATTTCTATTTCTGCATCGCACGCTCATTTTGGCTTTGAATTACCTTATTAAAAAGGCTCTTCCCTTTGACCTAAGTTGAAAGTTGACTATAATAGGCAAAGGGATGAGTCATGGTAAAGATCTAATCCCCTTTTTGTCAAGTGTTTTAGGCATTTCAATGTAGGAGGGAAAAACTCCTCACCACGGCAGGTAAGTCCTCTCAACCCTTACCACCCTTTTTATTTTAGTCATTTATTTAATTTTACCTTATTAAGAAGGCTCTTCCCTTCGGCTCAAAGTCAAGCGAAATGAAAAATAGGCAAAGGGATGAGACATGGATCGAATTGATCCTTTTGTTAAGTGTTTTTACGCACTACATAGCAAGGAGGATGGATTCTTTCCACACAGGTAAGTTTTCTTAACCCTCTCCATATTTGCCATTTTTTCCACTCATTTTTCACCATGTTAAGAAGGCTATGCCCTTTAACAAAAGCAAAGGCCCAAGCCACCAAGTCATACTAATCAAAAGTGTCAAAGTGACGTTGCAGATACAACCAAAACAAGACAAGTAGACACAAACACTGATTCATTCATGAAACAAGATGCAAGTCAGAAGCATGATACAGTGATACTTGGCATACAAATCAAAATCTACTCGTCCCAACACTCAGGAGAAGAAACTAAGTAGTCAGCCACACTCGGAGTTTGTCTCCTCTTTGGATCAGCTCCACCCCGTGCTGTGCGGCCTAGGCTCTGGTGTGAGCTACTCTGGTGGGTCCGTGTGCCGCTCTGGTGGCTGCCACTCTGATGGGTCCAACTTCGAGTAGACTAGCAAGCCATCTCATGGTGAAGATGTAGCTCCGCCTGGGCGGAAACAAGATCAATCTGTGTCTGGTACTGCCTCTGCTCCATGGCACGGATCGCGGCATCTCGCTCGCGAAGGGTAGCTGTATTCTGGTTCTCCATCTCGCGAAGTGCCTCGAACTGCTCATGAAGGGCAGCAGCGTTCTGGTTCTCTACCTCATGAAGAGCCTCAAAGTGGCTCCTGTCTCGCGCCAGTAACTCTGCATCAAAATCCAATCGAAGCTGAGCCATCTCAACAGTAAGCACCCAAGCCTGCAAGTCGGCCTTCAATGCATGGATCCTGGAAGAGGACTCTGAAGAAGAATCGGCCACTAATCACTCTAGTGTAGCCACCTACAAGCAATGTATAAGGCTTAGACAGTAAAGGAACAAGTCTAGTAGCAACTATTAAGATGTTACCGTGATCACCTTCTCCTCCAGAGACTGTCTCGCGGCAGCCAGCTCGTCTCATAAGGCTCTCACCTCCTCAGAAGAAGAAACACCCTCTAAACGAGCCATGTGCTGCAAGTACATAAAGCAAATCACAGATACCAATCATTGGGTGATCCTGATGAATCAGGCGATCCTCACAGATACCTGATGAATCAGGCGATCCTCGTAGTCCTTGGTACTCTCACCTCGCTGCATCTGAGCCTCTGTCAAGCCCACTAACTCGAAACACTCCTTCGAGTGATCAATAGAATTGCCTCTTCATGTGACCAAGGCGGGGAGTAAGAAAAGAACGCCACCGCCATCTCGGCGTAGTTACCATATGTGCAACCAGTGACGGCGTGCCCAAAGACTCGGAGCCCCATGATATGGGCCACATCCCCGCAGTAGGGATCACATGCCCCCAAGGAAGTAGAAACGAGCAAGTTGTAGCGTCCCAGTGATCCCTCAAAACATGGATCAAAGCCAAGTCCTCCCAAAGTACTGACATACGTAGGACATGACTAAATCCCATCTCGTCTAGGCGGCGACGCTGAAACGGTTGAAGACCTTGGTACGCCAATCATACCAGCTGCCATGTGATGCGCGACTTGATCCGTCCCTGTAAATGGAAACGTTGTTGTGGTCAAGAAGTGATCACAAAGATAGAAGAGAATTTATGGCCAGTTCAAAAGACATTTACATCGCGCGAGGCTGCCGGCTCAGAAGAGCAATCCTCGTCATCATGCGCACGTGCACGTTGAACCCTCCTCGGCATCTATAAATTTCAAAATTAGTTAGTTTTTCAATTCCAAAACAATTAGCAATACAAAGAATGTTGAAACTGACATGTGCCCAAACCAAGGGCCCATGTGCCCTGGTCTGAGGGCACATGCGCCCTGACCTCAGGGCACATGCCCTTAAGCCTTTGTCTAAGGGTACATGTGCTTTGACCTGAGGGCACATGCGCCCTGACTTGAGAGCACATGCCCTTGTGCACTGACCTGAGAGCACATGCGCCCTTACTTGAGGGCACGTGCCTTGTGCCCTGGTTCCAGGGCACGTAAACTCTAAATCTGCATCGATCTTCTTCTAATCCGAAAACAACACAAATGAACTCGAAATCACGTAAAATCACAGTCAAAACGAAGAGAGTGGATAAATCTACATTTTCTTTAATTGAAGTACTGACTTTTGAATGCAACTCGGGCTCTAAAAGTGTAGAAGAGGTCAGAGTAGCTCTGGTGAAGAGAGAGATTGTGAGTGATGAAATGAGCTAGTAGGGGTGGTAGGTCTATTTATAGTGGTAAAAATATGTCAAAATCATGAAAATTTTAAAAAATTACTTTGCCTCTCTTGAAATTGAGCTGATTACAATGCCATTGAAAGAATTTCAAATGGATTTCTGAATTGCTCAGAAAAATTTATTAAAAAGAAATGCATTTTAAATTTCATGAAAAATCTATTTTTTATTGTTAAATCTTGCAAATCATGTTGTAAAATAGTTGTTTCTTTCATGCATTGTTTTGGTCACACATTGACAATTTTTTTAGGCATGAGGAAAAAATTTATGTATTTTCAATTGCAAAATTGACATAACAAAATTCATTTTTTCATAAATGACCAAATTTTGTTTGACAAGTATGAAAAGAAAATGGCAATAAAAGGATAATTAGGTACAAAGAAGCTGCAACTGACAAAGATAACAATGCTGGTCATTTGAACTCTACTCGATAAGCATGCCTGGATGCTGCAGTCAGCTCATACTCTACAAGGCAATGGATGTCTTAGCTTCTTCCATGTCATCATCTGTATCAAGATGCCTGTCTTTGATAAGAGTCAAGTGTGACAGCACAGGTAATTCATGGCGAGGCAAACTAATCTAAGAATGACATATGTGCGGATTGTACAGAACAAAAGCCAATCCAGTAACCAATCGAAGGTCCACGCTAGGAGCAAAATAGATCTGGATATCTCTCTATTGCATAATGATTAGATTATGTACAAAACCTGAATGACTCATGAACATAAGATAGATATGCTAGTCTGCCCATTTCTTCAATGAAGCACATTTGTTGGAAACTGTGTCAGGAAACTTGAGAGCCGCAACATACGGGTAAAAAGGACTGTGCTTGAAAAGCCATGAAGTGGTAGTAGCACTGTCTGAAGGATCAAACTTGAAGTGAAGATCTACCTAGCAAGCAAACGAAAGAGCACTGCCAAACATAGGACGTCCCATGCAAGAAGAAGTCAAGCCCCAGTAGAGAAAGCCGAGTACTAAAGGACCAAGTCACTTGCCACACCGCATTCCGCGAATACATGAAAGTTGACCCCGATCCGTAAAGCCATCTTCTATAGGAAACAAGAACATGGAAGCAAGGCAAGTAGCCAAACCCTTGGAGCATTGAAAAAGGCTTTGTCTCATCAAGGCTGCGAGAAGACAAAGTAGAGATGGTCCATGCTGCCAATTTTTGAAGATTGATCCATTTTCTGATGATAAGGGAGACGATTTGCTCAGTCTCCTTGAAATCCTACATGAAATCAAGGCAAGACACTAATCTAAGAGGGATAAACACATGTTCGCAATCTCACCTTTTCTAGTACGTGATAGTCTGGGAAACAACTTTACCTCTTCTAGCAAGATAGTGAATTCAAAAGAGTACAGACAAAGGTGTGAATGTTAGGATGCCATAAATCTACCGAAGCACCCATCAATCCAAAGTCCAAGTGATATTCTGCATAGTGCTTTGCATGAACCAGAAGACCGGTCAAGTCCCAGCCACTCAGGATTGACTTCACTGATAAATGGAGCACTCCAAGTAGATCTTTAAACTAGGCAGATGAACAGAATCGTCGAGGACCTGGACAAAGAGGGTAATTCTACATAAAACAATCAAAAGAGGCTATCAGGTATCTGTATTTTTCATAAAAAAATACTCCAGGGGTAGGGTGCATGTGCCCTCATGTGGAGGAACATGGCCAGGTGTGCCCCCAATCGGAGGCACATGGACCCAAAATTTTGAAAATAAAGAAAAAAATTCAAAAAAAACACAATCAATAAAAAATAAAGTTTTCTTACCAAATTTTTTGAAATCCTTCCCTTCACATGCCCTAGAATGCTAGAAATTGCTATTCCCAGATCAAAACGCATCTTCTTGGAAGGAGGAGCCATCTGGACAGAGATAAGATCAATTTCCAAGCTTAAGAGAGTATTTAAAGAGAAAGATTTGTCCAATTTTGAGTCAAATTCGGATTTGACCAAGTCCCCTAAAGGTAGGGTGCATGTGCTCTCATCTGGGGGTGCATGGCCATGTGCCCCATCCCCCGAGTGCATGGGCACATGCCCCCGATCGGGGGCACATAAACAAAAATTTTGAAAATATTAAGAAAAATCTCAAAAAAATAAAAAATTGTTTATAATGTTGAAAATGACATTTTTGCTAAAGGAGACACCATCAAAAAAACCATTTTGACCTCCAAATGATGGTTCTAATAGTAAAAACTTCAGCTATCCATTTCAGGAAAAATATGCTTCATATAACCATTTAGTCTATTGGGTACTAATCAGAAATGTGTAGACAACCTTTTAAATTCAACAGGTGAATTGGTGAGATTGGTGTTTCGTAAGGAACATCATGCTAGCCCTGCGAAGAAGGAAAAGGGAGTGCCACCCAGTAGAGTATTATCATGGTGCGGATGAATCAGGCAGTCGATGCAAGTTGATAGACTACGCCTGAAGACTTCACTCAAATAGTAAAGATGAAGCCTGAAGTGTGACAACTCATATTTTGGATACACTTTCAAAATTTCATCATCAATTTCACATTCTTATCCTCACACCATCACTTGCATTCTATCCTTCACTTCACATCACTCCTACCATCTGTCACTTAGTTATCTTAGGTTCATTTAATATGTATTATATACATTGATGTTGAAGATATTGAGCGTGAAGATGACTGGACCCGAGATCCCCTTCAATAAAATCTACGACGGCTTGGTCATTTCTTCACACTCGTGGATAAGCCAAAATTGAACATTGGAGGGACGATGGTTCCGAATCAGGTGTCTTGACCTCCAATAGACAATCTATATCTTCAACAACTTTCTACATAATTTTCTATGTTTTCATATCCATCTTCTTTTCATTCTTCAATATTACCAATGTTGTCCCACCATGTTTTACTCTGTTCTCCCACTATGTTTTACTCTGTTGTCCCACCATATTTTACTATGTTATCCCACCATGTCTTTTATTTTATCCCATCATGTCTTTTATTTTATCTCATCTTGTCTTTTATATTATCCCACCATGTCTTTTATTTTATCCCACCGTGTCTTTTATTTTATCCCACCATGTCTTTTATATTATCCCACCTTGTCTTTTATTTTATCCCACCATGTCTTTTATGTTATCCCACCGTGTCTTTTATTTTATCCCACCGTGTCATGTGTGTCATGCCATTGTTTCTTCTTTCCCATCATTCTAAGTTAGTTCTACCATTATCTTTCAATCCCAATATGTCTTAAGTCTGTTTTGTCATTTTCTGAATAATCGAGTTTTCTGCCAGAGTGTGATTCACGATTTTCACGATACCCGAGCAATTTTGTTATGCTTAAATGAACCCTTTTAGTACATGAGGTTATTCCACACAGAATTAAGCTGAGTATTTTGTTGAAACTTAAATGAACTTGAGATTCCAAATATGATGGATTGATATTATTTTCATTTTAAAATCAATTTCTCTTTTAAAACTTTAGCCCATCACAGTACACGAAAACCACAAAGTTCTAGTTGTTGGCTGATGATGACCCTACGAATTCGGGGACTCCTCACCACGCTAAGGGTTGGTTGTCGACTCCCGAAATGGGTTCCAGATCGGCAACTCAAGAGAAGGTGAAAGATAGAATGGGGGAAAATGAGTGAATCGGGAAACACTCGGAAAGTGGAAAAGAGTCGTCACCTCGGTCCCACACTTACATTCATCCTCAAACTTTCATCTCATGTCGTCGCTCGAGCACCGGAGATGGTTCGGGTCATGTGGGAGGAGAGTGAGGAGGAGATGAACTTAGAACATGTATAAAAAGGTGGTCGCCAGGAGCCGCGGGCTTCGCTTTATGGAATGAAAGACAAGATTAAGTTGAATTGACCGTGTGTACCTTAGCGTGGGAGATTGGGATGTGAGTTCAACCTTCTTCTTCTTTGGCCGGCCAATGAAGAAGAGTCCAACCGGTGCTAGCTTGAATGATCTGCGCAACTTAAAGACAATGAAAACAAGTGAAAGAATGAATTAGACTTGAGTGAAGTGTAGTAACTGAAATAAGAAGATGTGAAATTAGCAATTGAGACCGAACTTACCGGCTTCGGGTGAGCCTTAACCCTTTTTTTGTATTTTTAGTTATGTAGAAATGATGAAAAATATACTAAAATATGTTCTAAAACAATAAATATACTGAATGAACTTGGTTGAGGAAGCTTATGGAGTGAATCGGCTTGAGTTGAAGACGAGATGGTTGAAACAAGCCGGTTTGGGTAGCTTTGCAGCCTCCTGGTGCGTTTTAGTGCAGAGAATGCTTCGGATGGCTTTGATGTCAAAATTGAGTGCCGTTTGTTTCTATGGATGGATAGCTTGGATAGGAAAAGATCTTATTTTGACGACTTCTCCAAAATCTGCCTATATAAGTCCGTAAAAATTCTGAAAGTGGACTGATGTGGAAAAATAGAACCTGGATGCGCGCCCTGAGTACAGCAATCGCCATGGACAGATGAAAAGTAGGAATCGAGTGCCACCAGTTGCGAATGAAAAAGAACAAATAGATAAACAACTATTATGTTGAAGACTTTGACAGAAAAAGCTCCAAATTTTTTACGAAGCTGATGAAATTGGTTAATGTAGAACGCACGGATTGAGCCTTCTCCTTCACTTCGGGATCAATCTTTCGACGTTGGATCACCTTTGGATGTCGGGACGGCCTTGGGAGAGAGCTTGGATGACCACAGAATGAGCTAGGCATGGGAATCGACCTTGAGTCATTGAGAATGGCTCTCAAGTCGAGTTTCTTTCTTTTGCACCAGTTTCCATTCTCTATAAATTGAGGGGTGTGGTCTGCGCGCCCCCCAGTTTCAATGGAGGCGGGGGTGCGTTACGCATTTCACTGCTAAAAATCGATGAAACCTTCCGGAAATTGCTAAAAATTTGACTTGACAAACGTAACGCGCCCCCGACCTGGGAGCACGGTCAAAATAATCAATAATTAGCAGAGGAAACTTTCTAAAAATCCAATTTAGAAGGCGCTAATCGGGGCAATTTTTGGTTTCCGAAAATAGACCGCACCCTCTCATTTCAAAGGAAGCGAGGGCACGTAAGGAGTGCCCCGGATTGAGGGTGCGCAGGGCACGCCCCCAGGTTGAGGGCACAGTGACCGCGCCCTTCCATTTCAAAAGGAGCGGGGGCGCGTTACACTCTCTCTCCTACGCGCGTGTTCTGCAAGCTGTAACTTGCAAACGGGATGTCCGATTTGGCTCCCATTTGTTGCATTGAAAAGAGAGCCTTCAACTATGCCTCCTCAAGTTGGTAAACTATCCAGCATGACTCTCGAGGCATTTGCACAGGCTTTCTACCAATTTACCCTCTCGTAGAAAGCCAAAAAGCTGCGGTGGAGATCCAAAAGGGCACGGTTCCGATCGAAGAATCTTGAGTCAACTCGGGATGATTTAAAATGATGACCGAACAAGTCCGGTGCGGTCGGAAAACCTGAAATTATCAAAAAATCTGAGATTAACCCGGTAAACGTAAACCAAAACTCGGAAAAGCCTTAAAATCCTAAAATCGTCCGAAATAGCCGTATGGCCCCGGTTGATGAAATATACGGCTAGGATCGACCCGGATGACTTGAAAAGACCCGGTGATGACCGGAAAGGCCTGACACATTGTCCAGGACAACCGTGTCAGTACAGATCTTAAAGCCATAATGAAGAAACCGTTATAGACTAACGCCTACCAAAAGGACTTGTCGGAAGCCCCGAATGTCACAGAACACACGCGGGATTCCCGTGATGTTCAAGTGTGGACCATTCAAGGTCAGTCATCGAGTAGGATTCGTGTTTTCATAGTTCATGCGCAGCTCTCGCTTGAAGGTTACGACATTATTACGGAAATCATCGGTCCATTCCCAACTCGCAACGGGCTCGACCTACATCCTTAGCTCATCTCCACAAGGTAATACGATCAGATAATCGGTCAAATAATGGGTATCTCCAATGGAATAGGAGTCTCAGGCAACGAATCAGGCCAATTTGGCGTGTCTACATTGGCCACCTCCATTATCTATTTATTTTTCATCTCTAGTGCCAATGGCATGTCTTTTACCAATCAATTATATGATGTTTTGATAGAACATGAAAGCGATTTAGAATATTCAGCTAGATTCATTTTGCTGAAATGTGTAAATAAGAATGTCTTTATCTACTCCTTGATGCCACCTTTTCAGTCCATCACCATTTTATTGCTAGCTCGTACTTCACAAGGCAATGGATGTCTTAGCTTCTTCCATGTCATCATCTGTACCAAGCTTCTCGTCTTTGATGAGAGTCAAGTGTGAAAGCACATGCAGTTAATGGCGAGGCAAACCTATCTGAGAATGACACCTATGCAGATTGTACATAACAAAAGTCGATCTCGTAACCAGTCGAAGGTCCATGCCAAGAGCAAAATAGATCTGAACATCTCTCTGTTGCATAATGACTGGACTATGCACGAAGCTTGAATGACTCATGAAAGCAAGATGGATATGCCAGTCTGCCCATTTCTTCAAAGAAGCACATTTGTTAGAAACTGTGTTAGGAAAACCGAGAGCTACAACATACGGGTACAAAGGACTGCACTGGAAAAGTTGTGAAGTGGTAGTAGCACTACCTGATGGATCAGACTTGAAGTGAAGATCTTCCCAGCAAGCAAACAGAAGAGCACTGCCAAACATAGGACGTCCCACACAAGAAAAAACAAGCCACAGTAGAGAAAGCCGAGCACTGAAGGACCAAGCCGCTTGTTGCACCAGATTCCATGAATACACAAGAGTCATCCCTGCTCCAGAAAGCCATCTTCTATGGGAAACAAGAACACGACAGCAAGGAAAGTAGAAAAACCCTTGGAGCCATGAAGAAGTTGTGTCTCATCAAGGCCACGAGAAGACAAAGTAGAGATGGTCCAAGTTGCCAGTTTTTGAAGGATGATCCATTTTCTGGCGATAAGGAAGCCGATTTGCTCAGTCTCCATGAAATCCTGCAAGAACTCAACGCAAGACACTGATCCAGGAGGGATAAACATGTTCACAATCTCACCTTTCCTAGTACGTGCTAGTCCAAGAAACAACTCTACCTCTTGTAGTAGGTTGGTGCATTTAAAAGAGTTAAAGACAAAGGTGTGAGTGTCAGGATGCCATAGCTCTACCAAAGCACCCATCAATCCAAAGTACAAGTGATATTCGCAGCAATGTTTCGCATGAACCGGAAGACCAGTCAAGCCCCAACTACTCAGGATTGATTTCACCGATAAATGAAGCACTCCAAGCAGATCTTTAAACCAGACAGGTGAATAGAATCATCGAGGACCTGGAAAAGAGGGTAATTTTTCATAAAGCAATCAAAAGGAGCTGTCAGGTCTGTATTTTCATAATAAAAAAAATTACCCTAGGGGTAGGGCGCATGTGCCCTCATATGGGGGCACATGGCCAGGTGCCCCACCCCCGGGCACATGGGCATGTGCCCCCATCGGGGGCACATGGACCCAAATTTTTGAAAATTGGAAAAAAAATTAAAAAAAATCACAATCAATAAAAAATAGTGTTTCCTTACCATCATTCCGTTTTTCACTTCACATCACTCCTACCATTTGTTACTTAGCTATGTTAGATTCATTTAATATGTATTATATGCATTGATGTTGAAGACCTTGAGCATGAGGATGACTAGGCCCGAGATCCCCTTCAACAAAATCTACGATGGCTTGGTCATTTCTTCATACTCACGGATCAGCCAAAATTGAACATTGGAGGGACGATAGTTCCTAATCAGGTGTCTTGACCTCCACTAGACAATCTACATTTCAACTATTCTCTACGTAATTTTTTATATTTTCATGTCCATCTTCTTTGCATTCTTCATCATTACCAATGTTGTCCCACCATGTTTTACTCTGTTATCCCACTATGTCATCTCTATTATCCCACTTTGTCTTTTATTTTATCCCACTATGTCTTTCATTTTATCCTACTATGTCTCTTATTTTATCCCGCCATGTCTTTTATGTTTTCTCACCATATTCTTTAATTTATCTCACCATGTTTTATTCTTTCTTTTATTTTATCTCACCATGTCTTTTATTTTTATCCCACCATGTCTTTTATTCTATCATGTTTGTCATGCCATTGTTTCTTCTTTCCCATCATGCTATGTTAATCCCACTGTTATCTTTCAATCCCATTATGGCTTAAGTCTATTCTATCATTTTTCGAATAACCAGGTTTTCTGTCAGAGCATGATTCACAGTTTTCATAATACCTGAGCAATTTTGTTATGCTTAAACGAACCCTTTTAAATTTTGAGGTTATTCCACTCAGAATTCAGCTGAGTATTTTGATGAAACTTGAATGAACTTGAGATTTCGAATATGATGGATTGGTATTCTTTTCATTTTAAAATCAAGTTCTCTTTTAAACTTTAGCCCATCATAGTTCAAGAACACCGCAAAGTTCGGGTAGTTGGCTGATGATGAACCTATGAATTCGGGGACTCCTCACCGCATTGAGGGTTCGCTACATCCTTTATCCTTTTATTTTTTATCTCTCATGTCGATGGCATGTCTTTTACCAATCGATTATATGAGGTTTTGATGTAACATGAAAGCGATCTAGAATACTTAGTGAGATTAATTTTGTTGGATCAGGTAGATAAGTGTGTCTATATTTACACCTTGATGTCACCTTTTCAGTCCATCACCATTCCATTCCGCTACATTCATCTGCGCTCACTGTAGACACGCCAAATCGGCCTGATTGGGAGCCCAACACTCCTATTCCATAAGAAATATCTTTTATTTGACTGTTATCTGATCCAGATTACCTCGTGGAGATGAGCTAAGGATGTTGGTGGAGCCCCTTGTAAGTTGGGAATGGACCGATGATTTTCGGAATAATGTCGTAACCTTCAGGCGAGAGCCACGCGTGAACCATAAAAACACAAAGCCTGCTCGATGACCGACCATGAATGGTCCATGTTTGAACATCTTGGGAGTCCCGCGTGTGTTCCGTAACATTCAGGGTTTCCGACAAGTCATTTCGATAGGCGTTAGCATATAACGGTTTCTTCATTATGGCTTTTCGATCTGTACTGACACGACTATCCTAGACCACGTGTTAGGCCTTTCCGGTCATCACCGGGTCTTTTGAGTCATCTGGGTCGATCCTAGCCATATATTTCATCAACCAGGGCCATACGGCCATTTCAGTCAATTTTAGGGTTTCCCAGCTTTTCCGATGTTCGATTCACGTTTACCGGGTTAATTTTAGATTTTTCGATGATTTTGGGTTTTCTGAGCGTACCGGACTTGTTCAGTCATCAATTTAGGTCATCCCGAGTTAACCCGAGATTCCTCGACCAGAACCGTGCCCTTCCGAATCTCCGCCGCAGTTTTCGGCTTTTCGCGAAACGATAAACCGGTAGAAAGCCCCATGCGAATGTCTCGGGAGTTATACCGGCTGGTTTATCGACTTGAGGAGGTGTGGTTGAAGGCCATCTTTCCAACGCAACAAACAGGAGCCGAATCGGACATCATGTTTGCAGGTTACGGCTCGCGGAACACACGTGCAGGAGAGAGTCTACCACGCCCCCGCTCTCCTTGAAAGGGGAGGGCGCGCCCTGCGCACCCTCAAACCGGGGCGCGCCCTGCATGCGCTCAAACTGAGGGCACGCCCTGCGCGCCCCCGCTTCCTTTAAAACGTGGGGGCGCCGTACGTTTTCGGAAACCAGAAATAACTCCGATTTTCTAAACCAATTTTCTGGAAGGTTTCCGTTGCTGATTTTTGCTTATTTTGACAGCGCCCCCGGTTCGGGAGCGCGTTACGTTTGTCAAGTCAATTTTTAGCAATTTCTGGAAGATTCCGTTGAATTTTAGCAATAAGACACGTAATGTGCCCTCGGTTTCTTTGAAAATGGGGGGCACGCGGACCACGCCCTCAAGATAAGGGCGCGCCTGCGTGCTCTCGGGTCGAGGGTGCGCCCTTGCCTCCTTTGAAAGGTGGGGGCGCGGTCGGTCTAGTTTCCATATTTTGCACCGAGTTTCAATTCCCTATAAATTGAGGGCCATTCTCAACGACCCAAGGTTAATCCCTGTGCCTAGCTCATTTTGAGTCATCCAAGCTCTTTTCCAAAGCCATCCCGATGTCCAAAAGCCGATCCGACGTCGAGAGATCGATCCCGAGGCGAAGGAGAAGCCCGATCCATGCGTTCTGCATCAACGAAATTCATTGGCTTCTACAGAAAATTTGGTGCTCCTGCTGCAAAAGTCTTCAACATAGGAGTTGTTACTCTCTTCGTCCTCTTTCATCTACAACTGACAACATTCAATTCTGACTTTCTTTTTTTGTGGCGATTGCTGCACTAAGGGCGCACATCCAGGTTCTATTTCCTATATCCATCCAGTTTCAAAATTTTTATAGGATTCTACAGACAGATTCCGGATAAGTCATCAACATAAGATATCTTCCCCTCCAATCTTTCTATCCATAGAAACAAACATCACTTGATTCTAACATCGGGGTCATCCGTAGCATTTTCTGCACAAAAGTCGCGCCAGGAGGGTGTAAGGCTACCAGAACCGGCTTGTTTCAACCATCTCGGCTTCAACTCAAGCCGATTCACTTTATAAGCTTCCTCAACCCACTTTATTCAGTTTATTTACTATTCTATAACATCTTTTAGTTCATTTACATTATTTTACATAACCAAAAAATACAAAAAAGGGGTTAGGGCTCGCCCCAATCTGGTGAGTTCTATTCCAATTGCTTCTTTGTTTTATCTCCACTCCTATAGTTTCTACACTTCCCATAGTTTTAATCAGTTTCTTTCACTTGGTTATTATTCTAGTTGCACAGGTTGATCAAGCTAGCATCGGTTGGACTCTTCTTCATCGGCCGGCCGAATAAGAAGAAGGTTGAACCTACACACATTCTCTCATGCGCTAAGGTACACGGTCAAATTCAACTTCCTTTCTATTTTCATTCCATAAAGCAGAGCCCGCGGTGCACAGTGACCACCTTTTATTTATACTTTAAGTTCATCTCCTCCTCACTCTCCTCCCACATGACCCGAACCTTCTCCGGTGCTCGAGCGACGTCGTGAGATGAAAGTTTGGGGATCAATGTGAGTGTGGGACCGAGGTGAGGACTTTTTTTACTGCTTTTTAAGTGTTTTCCGATTCACTCTTTTTCCCCTATTCCATTCTATCTTTCACCTTATCTTGAGTTGCCGATCTGGAACCCGTTTGCGGAGTCGATAGCTTTTTGGCGACCACGGTGGGATAACCAATGTCTTCAACCGTGCTAGCTTGATTGATTCGTACAACTAGTTGTTTTCCGACTTGGTTCCCGTGTGAACCGGCTTGTCCTTTACCTTTTCCATGTTCATTTACCTTTAAACTTTCTGTTTACTCTTCCCTTAAAGATTGTCCCCCATGTGGACTTGATTTGCTTGTCTTTAATTTCCACCCGGTTCCAGCGTGAATCACTTTTCTTCTTATAAACCGGTTCCCGCGTGAACCACCTTTCTTTTCCAACTCGGTTCCCGCGTGAACCAACTTATTTTCAGATCTGTCCCCGCGTGGACCCTCCTTATAGCACCTTTAGACTGGCCCCACGTGGCCCTCTTTCTATTTTGTCAACTCTTACACCGGTTCCCGCATGAACCAACCCCTTTTTCTAAACTGGTTCCCACGTGAACCAACCCACTTTCAAATCGGGGACCACCCTTTTGAACCACTTTAAATTGGCCCCAGGTGGACCTCCTTTCCTTTCTCCAATCAAACAAACCGGTTCCCGCGTAAACCACCTCTTTCTTTCAAAAAAAGGTTCCTGCGTGAACCACCTACCTTTCCAAAACTCTACTCCCGCGTGAGCCACTTTATTTTCAAATCGGTCCCCGCGTGGGCTATCCTTTTACCTTTACTTCAGATTTGTCCCCACTTGGACACTCCATCATAAGCCAGTTCCCGCGCGAACCACCTTTAGTTGCTAGTTGCTAGTTATTTTTTTTACTTTATCATTGCTTGTCTTGATTGCATTCACTTGCTTGATTTATTAGCTTCCTTTCATTTCATGTTCTTGCATATTGATTGCTTCTTCTCCTCCTACCCTTCATTTTTATTTTTGCATTAGCTTTTGTATCGGATACCGGACCTACTCCGATCCGTAGAGCATTCGAGGTGGGGGCTCTCTCTCCCAACACACCCTCACCCTCCAAACACCTTCTTGGTGGATTCTTACCTCTTCTGAGATATTCCTTCCTAGTTGATTTGGTGGTTTCCATCAAGACCTCCGTAAGGCCCCATCTGTGGAGTATTCCTCTCTGCACGATTGGGCCGGTTGTACCACTTTCTCAAAACCCAAAGAACCCAAGTACCTACTCGTGGTGATTGAGTGACAACCTTAGGTCTTGAAGATTGAAGCAATAGGAACCATATCCATTTGAGTGAATAATTCCTAACAATCTATCTAATCTAAGGTTTCAACCCAAATATTGTCGAGTAGTCATTTTAAAACCTTGTTCGCATAACTTGCTTGCTCACCAAAATTGAGAACAACCAAAAATTTCTTCTTGCAAAACACCTAAAAGAAAATAAAAAAAAACTCTTTAATTATGTGTTCAACTTGTTTTTCAAACAACCAATTGAAAGAAAAAAATTAAAAAAAAGCAAAAACAAAACATAACAAAAAAATCTTCAATTGTGTGCTTGACTTGCCCTTCTTTCTTTAACCATCTTTGAAGAAAGATCAACAGGATGCCCATGATGCGGTCCGAAAGACATGTCAGGATGCTGGACTACTACAAGACGGGTCACTACAAGCTACAGCAACCCATGGTCCAACTAGAGGGCCATGTTATTGCCATCAGGGAACCCGAAATTCAAGATCCCACCCATCAGCTTGCTCCACTCAGCAAGGAGCAACTCCTTCAGTGTCTATCTCTCCACCTTGATCCTAAATCCTTCTCAATTGTGCAGTCCACGAGCAAAGGGCAAGACGCTTGTCAATCATGGTCCGGCCAAAGTCAACCGAGCAGCCTCACCTCCCCAATTGGCTGTCCGCCCTCTTGTCATAACTCCTCTTTGGCAGCCTAGCCATGTTACTTTACCTACTCACTCAATTGTAGGTCATTCTTCAGCTTGCACACCAACCCACCCCCCTCCCATTCGAGTGCCACATGCATACCCCCTGGTGAATTCCTCCCCACCTGTTGCCAAGGATCAGGAAACCGTTAAAATTTTCCTCTATACTATCTACATCATCCAATCACAAATGCCAACCTACCATCTCTACAATGGCTCAGGTGATCCCTTCACCTATGTCAATGATTTCTTGAGCAAATCATCTCGATGGAAGAATGATAGAAAGACCCTTGCTTTTATTTTTAGGAGATCTTTAGAGGGTGCATCACTAGATTGGTTTATTTCATTGAATGAAGTAGAGATATGGAATTTCGAAAGTGTCAAGGCCAAATTCTTGAAACAATATGGGCCAAGATATTCAATAATTAGGAAGCAAGAGAAGATGTGGAATTAATGCAATATTCTAATGAATTAAGGCCCGTAGCGAGAGAGGAGTATTGATGCTATGCGCCAACCTAGGAGCCCTCCCCAACCCCATCCCGAGATGCATCATCATCGACCAACTCCTCGACAGCCGAGTTGATTAGGCCACCCATGCCCTGACCTCGGCCCAGTCGTACAACTTTGAGTCAATGGCACAAGCAACCACGCTTAATAAAGCTCCTCTTGTTGGCTTTGCTTGTGCGAAGATACTCTGTTACTTCAGGCGACTCACCTGCCTTCGACTCCCACCAACATTTCTTAAGGTCCATCGGCCAATCATCCGACCATTGGCTTCTCGGCCTATTCCAACAACAACCCCTCAACCTTAGCCATGCAAAGCCTTGGCCCCCTCAACCCACTTCTGCTCAGCATGATTCCTCGACCAATCATTCATCCTAAGTTGATCTGAGACAAACCCTGAGCTTCTCGATCAATCCCCACCACATGAGGATCCTCCTCGAGCTGGTTGCCACAACAACAAATCATTTCTTCTATTTTACCTCCTTTGCCTCAACAAAGGAATCAATCACTCCTACTATTCTTGCTCCCTCTTTGTAGTAGAAGATTCATACACTTCGATCCTTCAAGCTCTCCTGCCATGGTAGAGGAACTAACCCACTCTTATCATTCATGCTCTGCCATGGTAGATGATTCAGACACTTCGACCCTTCAAGCTCCTACCTTGCACAGCGAAGGAATTAATAACTCCAACCATTTGTGCTCTCTGCCATGGTAGAAGAAAGATCAGCTTCTCTCATCATGTCATTTGCTATATCTCGGGGATCCAAAGTCAGCCAGGTAGGGGAGATTGAACCAAACCATACTACCTTTTTGGAATCCCTACTAGACTAGGCATGCCCTCTTCCATAAGAACATCACGAGAAGCCTGCTCTTATAGGGAGCTTAGAGGAAGGAATCATAAACTTAGTTGATTGTCAATCTAATGATAGACTAGGCAAGGATTTGTCACGCATTGATCAAGCGTTACCATCATTGGAATTGATCAATGAAGATGGTCTTAACTATTGAGTTGACCCACGAGTAGAGAAGCTAAGGAGACGGGTAGTTGGTTAGTGAAATGGGGAATGAAAGATCGACAAGCCTCTAGAAGGGCATAGACAAAGGGGATACTTTTAGGACCTCCTCTGAAGGATAGGCAGGGCAAATCCCCTTAGCATCAATCTTAGGCCATGACCCTTACTCGCATTCTTCTCCTAAAAAACAAAATACAGCCCATGGGCCCATGATCAATCAATC